>CAUJNA010001780.1:799779-917279 GCA_963377175.1 Effrenium voratum
GTTCCAGTCCAGCGAAAACGGTTTCGTTGGGTCCAGCATGGTCTTGTCATGCGGGTGGTCGCAAGGGGTGTCCTCCAAAAGGGTCGCAGCTGTGTTTGCCTCCTCTGGCACTTCCTGCGGCGGTTCGGCGTTTCTTTTGCCTTTGCCATTCGTTTTGCGTTTGCCAGGCTATTTTCCACTCATTTTCCATCCTCTTTCCATTCACTCCATTGTTGTCCAGCAATGTTCCATCCATTTCATGAAGTTTTCATCCATTTTCCACAATCCATTTCCCTCCACCTTTCCCTTCATTTCCCCACATGTCCCTTACTGGCATGGACAGCGCCCCCTCCATCAACTTTCCATCCAGCCTCCATGAAGTTGCCATCCATTTTCCAGACATTTTCGATCCATGTCCGTCCCTGACCGGCGTGGACAGCACCCCCTGCATCGACTGCATCATCCGAAGCAATGTCCGCCATGGATGCTCAATTGTTGCACCCTGCTGCAATCCTTGTTGAATTCATTCCATCAATGCAATTTCCAGGAACTTTCCATCAATTGTCCGCACATTGTCCATCCATCCCCTTTCCCACGCCCCTTCATTTCCATCAATTTTGCATCCTTTTTGTCCATCCTTTTTCCAGCCCATTCCATCCAGCCATTTCCCATGAATTGTTTATGCGCATTCCTTTCCCTTTTCGTTCCCGCTGTCCGGTTCCCTTCACGTTCTGCCCGTGCATTTTCCTGCATCTCGGTTTCTCTCCAGTGCCTTCTTCATTTTCGTGCAATTCCTTTGACTTTCATTTCGTTCACTTCCAGTCACTCCTGTTTCCTTGCATTTCCCCTTCAGCCCCTTGTTTCGCATCGCCAGCATGCGTAGCATCATACGCATCATCCGGGATGATGCTGGCAATGCTGAGGGTGTAGTCCAGCATTAGGCACCCCCTAAAAATATTCGGTTTTGGATTCGTTTTTGATGAAATCGCCTAAGCCAATCCGCAAATCCTTCGCCCCTTATACTTCCATCATTTTCTATCCATTTTCCCGCAATTGTCCATCTATATTTATTGCCCATCCATTTTCCACGATCTATTTTCCATTCATTTTCCATCCTCTTTCCATTCACTCCATTGTTGTCCATCCATTGTCCCAGCAATGTTCCATCCATTTTCCACAAAGTTTTCATCCGTTTTCCACACGCCATTTCCATCCACCTTTCCCTTCATTTCCCTACATGTCCCTTACCGGCATCGACAGCGCCCCCTGCATGCTCCATCAGCTTTCCATCCAGCTTCCGTCCCTGACCGGCGTGGACAGCAATTCCTGCATCGACTGCATCATCCGAAGCAATGTCCGCCATGGATGCTCAATTGTTGCACCCTGTTGCAATCCTTTTTCCATTCATTCCATCAGAGCATTTTCCAGGAACTTTCCATCAACTCTCCACACATTTTCCATCCATCCCCTTTCCCTCCATTTTCCACAATTTTGTCACACGCTTCTTCATTTCCATCAATTTTGCATCCTTTTTGTCCATCCTTTTTCCAGCCCATTCCATCCAGCCATTTCCCATGAATTGTTTATGCGCATTCCTTTCCCTTTTCGTTCCTGCTGTCCGGTTCCCTTCACGTTCTGCACGTGCATTTTCCTGCATCTCGGTTTCTCTCCAGTGCCTTCTTAATTTCGTGCAATTCCTTTGGCTTTCATTATCATGTTTCCTTGCATTCCCCTTCAGCCCCTTGTTGGGCATCGCCCGCATGCACAGCATCATACGCATCATCCGGGATGATGCTGGCAATGCTGGGGGTGTAGTCCAGTATTAGGCACCCCCTAAAAATACTCGTTTTTGGACGCTGCGGGTAGATGCTGCAAAATCCTCGGAAATCGCCTAAGCCAATCCGCAAATCCTTCGCTCCTTATAAGGGTGGGCCCAGTGGTCGGCGGCATGGGGCGGACGGCCTTATACCTGAAGGTATTCCCTGCGGGCTTGGCCCACGTCCGGTGGCCGGATTTAAGGCTTGCCGCCCCCTTCGTGGGTAGCTGTCAGCGCACGAATCGGCTGGCTTGTTGGGCCTGGGAAGGGAAGCTTGGCGCGCGCGGATGATTGTGGCACGTGAGGGTGTGATGATTGTTATCATCCGCGTCATGACAACTATCATCACAACATCCTCTCTACTTGTTCCTTGATAACTATCATCATCGCATCCTTTGCATTGCCAAGAATGTCTAACGTTAGACGATCAGATGATGATAAAGATGATAAAGATGATGATAAGGAGGATAACTATTGTTAAAACCCTCCTGGCCCCGTGCCTAAATTGGGAAGCAGTTCTGAGGTCCGTGTTTGTGTTGCTTACAAGGTTCCATTGATTGCCATTTGGCTCAAGTCACAAGTGAGGTTCAAGATCTTATGTGTAGCTGCGTTCACGTGATCGGCAATTGAGAGCGGAAAACACTTCGCTCGCGCTGCATTTGTCAGGACTGTTGTAACTATTATTCCTTCTCCCTTACAACAGTTACACGGGTTCGGCTATAACGGTTTGACCGTATACACCTTTCTACGTGGTTGTTCTACAGCTGGAGGGTTCGGTGGACAGCGTCCCACGGGACGTCACCTTGCCGTCTCTTGACAGGTTATCAGCCGTAACTACAAGCTCTACACTGGACTGGGAGACAGCTGGTTTATTGCGGGTACAGGGACAATAAAGGAACGATAACCTACACAGTACAATGGCGTCTTCGGCGAGCCCAAGTACTGCTACTTTTGGGAACAGCAGCTCAGAGGGATCCAATGGATTGATGGCTCTTCCTGCGGTGATGGATATGATTGCAGATTCACAGGATGAACCTGGGAGCGGAGGTTCCGCGCTATTCAGCGACATTTCCACTCCCACAAGATCATGGAAGCAGATCGATGTTCATCAGGAGTCGAAGCAAAGAGAATCCCCACCGAGAAGATCATCATCTTCGCCTGCGACACCACGGACGTCGCAGAAGGGCGTGAGGTCAACATCAAAAGGTGGGAGGTCTAAATCACCCACCAGTGCGGAGTTTCGCGCCGCGATTAAAGAAAAGAACAAGATGGAGATGGAGATCGGGGAATATCAAAAGACACTTGATGAAATGTCGGCAGCAATGGCGAATCTTCATCAAGAAGACTATGGAAGCACCATCCGGATCCAGGAGCTGGAGAGACGATGCGAGATTGCCAGCAAGCAGTCGGGACATCTAGTGAGTCACCACCAACACCACATGGCTGAGGCATGGCGCAAGTTTGAGGGAGAAGCCCAACAGATGCGCAAGGTGGAAATGAACGCATTTCAGTACGGGGAGAAGAAAGACATGGAGTCGAATATTATAATGCAACAGATGAGACAAGCTGAAGGAACTATCATGGAGCAGAAGCGGGAGATTGCAGTGATGAAATCCTACATGGCAAGCGAGAAGTCGGCCGCGCAGGAATCAGCTCTATCGAGTAGTTCAACGAGGAGGAGATGGTCCAAAGTCTAAAATCACAGTTGGAGCATGCACTCGTCAAACGCCCCGAGACGTACTCTATGGAGGACTCCAGGGAGCAGCTGATGGCGAGACTGAACGACGTTACAGCAAGAATCGAAGAGAGCAGAGTGCTTACTTCGCGAGAAAGAAGAGATCGTCAAACAGTACGAATCCGACGTGTTGAAGAAGGACCAGATGATTGCTATCGAGGGTGGTCATCGTCAAGATGCGATCTTGGAGTTAGCCCAGGTCAGAGAAGCAAAACAAGAAGAGCGGTGCACGATGGACGAGAAATCGAAAGAGGCCGAGTACTGGAGATTGACAGCTAAAGGAGTGTATGATGAGTACCTTGAGGAGATGCGTGAACTTCAGGGACAACTGAAGGATCGGGAGGCGACGCTCAAGCAAGAAGAGAGTTTTGTTCGTCAACTCGATGCTGACAATGAGGAACTACGAGCACTCAAGAAGCTGGAAACACAGGAAGCCTCTAGCAGTAAAGATGGACATCGTGAACGAGCAGTAGTGAAACGCGCTGAGGGAGGACCCCAAGCTAATTCGACTAGGGTAGACAAGAGGGTGACTGGGTTATTCCCGTCATCGTCATCGAATCCGATCCCAGGTTCGATTCTCTTTCCGTCTTTTGGTGATCCAATGATCGATGTACACCTATCCCAGATGGAAGGGGTTGTTGGGCATGTCCCACAATCCGCTACTACAGCTGGTGGTAGTGGTGATGGAGGGGGAAACAACGGTACTACACCCCCATTGGATTACGGTGGATTCTCGCCCAATGGAAATAGACAAGGGGCAGGTCGACGTCAGTTGAGCCTCGCAGGTGGCGGAGGAGGACCTCCGGATGATCCACCCGATGATGAGGACGAGGATGACGACGACGAAGAGGATGAAGAGGACGAGGAAGAAGAAGAGGAAGAAGATGACAATCGAACACGGAGGAGGCGCAGAAGATCGAGGGATGATCGAGAAATCAAGAGCGAAAGACCGAGGATTTCGAGGAAAGAAGCCGAGAGGGTGTCTATTCCTGCTTGGCCAAAGATCCATCAACTCGATAACTGGAAGATGCAATTGCTGATGAATGTTCTGAGCGCATGCGCAGATCCAGATACTGACACATGGACGAAATGGTTGGAACAGGCTCTTGGGTTAAACCCAGACCTAAATCTGCTGAGCGACTCCGGCGGCGACAGATTCGCTACGATAGATATCAAAATGGCCATGGGCATGCAGAACATGTTGAAACAAGCACCTGACGAAGCCAAAGACGTGTACCTCGACGCTACGCGACATTCGGAACTACGACATCAACAAGGGGTGATCGTGAAGGGACGAGAGTTGGTGGCATTGGTTATGCAATCATTCAGGACGTCTGATCGAACGGATCTTGTCTACCACATCGAGCACCTATTCAACCTTGACTTTCCTGGAGACAAGAATCTGGTTATATTCAGGAACAAGTGGTATGATTTGTTGCTAAAGATGAGGAGCGAAGACAGACCCAGCAAGTTGGCTCTCAGAGATATTCTCTACAGGAAGATCAAAGGGAGCAAGAAGATGGAGTTCGGCCTCAACGCCTATCATAGATTGCCGGACAAGCATCCTCAAAAGACGTACGAATTCTTGTTGGCATTGATCGACCATCAAATCAAGGCGGATCGGGAGGACCTGATGCTTATCGGTCAAGTCAATGATGAAGTCGGGCGGCAGAGATGCAGCCCCGGCTACTGGCAAACAGGAGAACCAGGGTGGCAAAGGCAGGAAGGGGAAACCCAGTGGACCTGATGCTGCTCCTGTACTCCCAAAGGCCAAAGCAAAGGGTCACGCTGGTAAGAACGGCAAGTCCGACGGTGCCAGCGATAGAGGCAAGAGTCCGAGCGGAAGTAAGGATAACCCATGTTGGTATCACTTCAAGGCAGCGAAGGGATGCGTAAAAGGGAATGAATGCACATTTTCCCACAGCAAGAAGACGGAGCACAAGCTGGAGAACATGTCCAAAGGGAAAGGAAAAGGTAAGTCCAAGTCCAGACCATCATCGCCAAAGAGGGATGATGGAGCATGCTTCGCGTTTCAGAAGGGAAAGTGCGACAAGGGGAGTGCTTGCAAGTACAGGCACGAGCTCATCAAGAACAATTCAGCTCCGGCAACGTCAAGCGACAAGGCACAAGCCAAATCGAAGGCTGCCGCCAAGGCCGCAGCGCCTGCTATTGCAAGAAGGGCCATCGCGATGCCTGCGATAGTCTTGAAGCAATCGGCTCCTGCGGGAAAAGTCAGCTTCAAGAAGGACGTTGACCAGGTCGAACCGGATGAAGCCGAGACTGTCTACCACGAGCATGATGACGACGCAATGAGCGAATCATCAAGATGGTCTGGCGAGTCCGAGATCCCCGAGAAAATGGTATGGTTCAAGGAAGTACTCGATGTCGACGAGAATGGGGAGATCACCTATTTCGAAGACGAGAGAAGGCAATGGGAACGAAAAGGGGAGTGGTACGGCTATGAGGACAATGAGAATGAGCCTTATCAGTACGTGCACGTCGACGAGAAGAAGTTTAAGAGCAGTGATCATCGAGAATTATCAGCCTATCAAGTCCAACGATCATTGATAAGAGCGAGAATACTGAGAGAGGTGGTAGACGACATATACAAGAAACACTACTTCCCAGTAACCAAGGAGAGCACCATAATGTTCGAATATGATCGGAACAAGGACGAGATCAAGGAATCGGCCGTCGACTGGAAGAAACAGCATGGTTTGCCGAAGAATGTGTTCGCAATGTCAACGTGCATCAGCAAACGGGTGAAATGGTTGATGGACACCGGATGTGGTCATGATCTCATTGGACGAGCCAAGGCGAAGAGCCTGGGTGTCGACATCGTGAAAGATGACGACGAGATCGTGTTCCAGACCGCGAATGGTTCCACTTCCACATCTGATGTGGCCAAGATAGTTGTGGACGAGTTGGACGAGACTGTCGAGCCACATGTATTGGATGAGACACCCACGGTATTGTCAGTGGGGAGGAGATGCATGAAGATGGGTTATGCATTTCACTGGATGCCTGGTAAATTACCTTTCATGGTTACGCCAAAGCAGGGATTCGTGCACTTGCAGGTCAAGGACGACATCCCGTACCTAGTGAGTGATGGTAAACTTCGGAGTAACAGGCATCGCCCTACGATAGACGACCTCAAGGAGCACTTTTCGGAAGTATTGGCAATGGTAACGAACGATGCGGCAGATCAAGAAGGCGACGATGACAACGAAGTCACACCCGCCGCTGTCGGTGAATCCGCAGAGGTCGAGGGCGAACACCATGACGGTGCGTTCGACTTCGGACCACCCGGAGGAGCCGGTCCGGTACGTCCGCCTCCCGTAGCTGAGGAAATACCTGTAGATGTTGGGTCAGTCCCACATCGACATGGTGATGCCGAAGCTCACGAGGAAGAGGTTGATGAGGATGATCCAGATGCCGGAATTGTAGTTGATGTGTACGAAGGATCATCAATAAAGAGGAAAGTGGGAGTCCTCAAGAGGGACGCCAACTCCATTGCTCATTTGCTTACACACAGGTATCGAAACCCTTTCTGCGAGTCATGCGTCAAGGCAAAGATGAGACACTTCAGATCACGAACGGGGGCCTTCAAGAGGGAGGTAAAGACGTTCGGGGACCTGGTGACGTTCGACTTTGTGACGGCATCAGGAGATCATGAAGTGGAAGGCAGGTATGCGCTCATTATTCGGGACAGAAGAGACACTGACTCTGTTGTCAGAGCCATCAAGCACTTCTGCGGGAGGAGGAAGATCAAGCAGGTATACTCGGATGATGGCCCGGAACTGATCAATGCATGCGTGGAGCTGAAACTGAACCACGACCTGTCGCTACCTGGACGACCGCAGAATAATTCCCTTGCTGAGAGAACAAGCCAATTCATCATTGACCAGACTTCGGCTTGTCTTGTACATGCCGGTCTACCCACGTGCTACTGGGTGCAGGCCATCACCACGCTGTGCCATCTTATGAACATTGAAGCAGTAAATGGATCGAGCGCTTGGATGAGGCTGCATGGCGAGGAGTTCAAAGGCGAGAAGATACCTTTTGGTGCGCTAGTAGACTTCAAGCCGAGTGAAGCACGAGGGGAGAAGAGGGAGAAATTCGAACCAAGAGGGGAAACTGGTATATTTGCTGGATACGTGTTGAGCACCGGAATGCATTGGGCGAGCAAGTATCGGGCTTGGGCCCTCACTGCGTTTGCGGGTGCAGAGTTGAACATCAAGAAAGCAAAGGGTCCACCTCGATTGAGAATGCCGCGCCAGACGGAGAGGATGATTCTCAAGTCACCTCTGACATTCCCAATACAACAGAAGTACAAGGCTGCAAACGAGACTCTGGCGGGGATTGAGATGTCTGTCGATGCAATCGGTCTGGATGCACGTGACCGCCTGGTCGAAGATGAGGACTACGAGCCCGAGTTATTGCAGAGTGACGAGAAGCGACTGCTCGACGAAGAGGTCGATCAGATCGCTGGTCTGCTGCTTGACGATGGTCCGGAAGTACTTGTCGGAGGTCGGGGGGACCATGTAGAAGAAGAGGATGCTAGACCGAGCTCATCAAAAGGAAAAGGGGATGGACACGCCAAGGGCGACGACGAAGTTACGAAGCCCGACCTTCCACATGTGTCAGCTGGACTACCTGGGGACGGCATAACGTACATCAACGATGATGGCAAGGAGGTTAAGATCGATAAGGCCGGAAGACCATATCCTGTCGGGAAAGATGGCTTCAGGTTAATGAAGACGACGAGACCTCCAGAGTACACTCCCGATGAATGGGCAATGATGAGGAAATACTACACCGAGGAAGAAAAGGCCGAGGTGAAGGGCGGTGGCAAGAAGAAGAAAGACGGCCCCAAAAGTAAGGAATCTGAGATTTCTGCGCCGGCAGAGGCACAGACATTGCAGATGCCCGGTGGTAAGAGAATTCGAGCGATGCTTCGAAACCGCTGGGGTGGAGTTGAATGGCAGTACAATTGGGGATTGCGGAAGAACATATCAAAGATCAAGAACCCAATGGATGGGAAACACTTGGCTGAGCTTGATTGGGTCAGGATAGTTGTAAATCCTGTTGACGGAGTGGTTGTTCTCATGGATTCCAAGCAATCCCAAGACGTCTTGAGACGAAATGTTCAGCTTGAGAAAGAATTTGCGTGTCTGGTAGTATTTTTACGCCTGGAAGTTCAAATCTGAGGAGCGGTCGAGGTCGACTCCAAATTGGACGAAGGCAGTTGCATCAGTCATAGAGCGTCAGAGAGACGAAGCTGAGACGATATCGGGATCCTACGGTCGATGCATTGACGGATTTTACCTGGTACGAATGGGAGGAGTCTGCTGAGGTAGTTTCTGGAAAAGTGCCACTCGCGATGCCCGCAATAGGAGAAAACGGTGAAGCCAAGAAATACCCATCGATGCCGTGCGTGACTTCTGAGCGAATACAGCACAGAGAGAACGCCGTAAAAGTTGTACGATTCTTCGACGCTTTAGTGTCCAGACCAGTTGGCCGGAAAGAAATGCTGACCAACCCTGATGCGTTGGCATCAATGAAGAAAGAATGGTCGGGATTAATCGACCAGGGCGTCTTCGACCTTGGCGCAGTGCGGGAATATGACGCTGTGGCCAAGGAGGCAAAAGCGAAAGGGGAAGAGATACACATGGCTCGCGCACATGGTATTTGTGTTGAAAAGCACTCACAGTTGCCTGTTGGTGATCCTAAGAGGAAGCTCAAGGGTAGAGGCGTGTTGCTGGGGAACCAAGTGAAGAATCAAAGCTTTGAAGCTGCGATATTTCAAGATTTGGGGAACTCTCCTGCTTCGTTTGAGGCCTCGCGTTGGGCGGATTTTTTGGGTTGTCATGATGGTTGGGATGTGCAGATGGCCGACGCTGTTCAAGCGTACATCCAGGCCACACTGAGAGGCACGCCATGTTGGATTGAATTGGCACCAGAGGCTGTGCCGAGTGAATGCAATTGGGGTAAGTACAGGAGACCAGTCGTCCCATTGAGGAAGGCGCTGTACGGACACCCAGATGCGGGAACATTCTGGGAGCAGCACTGTGACGAATCGGTGCGCGCCGTTGGTTTTGAGCCCATCGGCGAAGAATGGCCTTCAGTGTACATTCACGAAAAGCTCCAGCTTGTTCTGGTTGTGTATGTCGACGACTACAAAATGGCAGGGCCGCAGAAGAACCTTGCCCAAGGGTGGAGCATGTTGCGTACACGTTTGAAGATTGAGCCCGAGACTGGACTTGACATGTACCTTGGTTGCAATCAAAGCAAGGGAAACGTCACTCTCGGGAACGGACACCGAGTAACAACGGTGACCTATGACATGGAACAGTCCCTACGTTCCTGTGTCGACCGCTATCTTGAAGTGGCGGGCGACGTGAAGTTGAATAAGGTTGTCACCCCTGAGTTGCATGAAGAAACAAAGAATCACGTCTCACGGAAGCCTGCCAAAGAGGGGCCGTCAGTCGTGTGCAATTGGTGTAACAATCTTGTGCCCACCGACGGTTCTGCCACAGCGCCGGACCAGCGGGGAGGGACTCCTGAGTTGGCCATGAAGGAGCCCGTGCGTGGACACCTTGCTCCGCATGCCGCAAGAGTACTAATGAAGTTGCTGTACGGTGCGCGGATTGCCCGCTTCGATTTGTTGCGGCAAGTGAATCGCCTGGCACGGAATGTGCACAGGTGGACTGACTCCGATGATCGGGGTTTGCATCATTTGATGTGCTATGTGCATCATACGAAACATTGGCGCATGGTCGGTTGGGTCGGAGACTCCATGGATGATGCGCACTTGGCCTTGTATGCGGACGCTGACTTTGCAGGATGTGTCGACTCGCTACGTTCCACCTCTGGTGGACACTTAAATATACAAGGGCCTAATACTTGGTTTCCGTTGTCTGGCAGCTCGAAAAGACAGGGTTGTGTGAGTCACTCAACTCCTGAGGCCGAAATAGTTGCGGCCGATGTTGCCATGAGAGCCATGGGTATGCCTGCTCTGAAGTTGTTGCAGCGGATTCTCAAGAAGTCACCGAACTTTGTGTTCTATGACGATAACAAGGCTATGATCGTCGTGCGATCGGGGAGAAACCCCACGATATGATGACGAGTGTCGTGCGATCGGGGAGAACCCCACGATGCGCCACCTTGAGAGAAGCCATGGTGTTAGCATTTCGTGGATGCATGAGATGTTCACACGTGATTACATGTATTTGGCGTATGAGGTCACCGACAGAATGGCGGCTGACATCTACACCAAGGCGTTCAATGATGGACGCAAATGGAAACATGCATGTTTGCAGATTGGTCTACTCGACCCGAGCTTGCTGTCTGACCCGGATACCCTCAAGGCGCTCACACCTACGTGTGATCCCATAAAAGGGACCATGCAGACTGCTTCGGGAACGGTTGACGGAGTTCCCACATTTCCGTACACACACACATTCCGATCATGCCCCCGGACCTGTGGTGGTCCGGATTGACATCCAAAGAAGGATTGCATGAGCATGAAGGACATGATCCGGTTGTCGTTGCCAAAGGACCCAGATTGATGCGTGTGAAACCTCCACTCGCGGTTGTGACACCATTCGGGAGCAAGTGGCTTCGTTCCACTTGGTTTCTGAGGAACGGGTCATGGCTCAAGGTTGAGGACAGGGTTGACCCTGGGTTGCAGTGTGAGCGGATTGATGGGTGGGTTGAACGCGCAGTTTGGCAGTTCCATCCCGTACCGGTTGCTGTACCGGCGCGGGAGCAATCTCCACGACCACGACCAATTCACGTCGGGTCCGGGGATGTTGACATGCAGTCCGTGCTGGCCGCATTCGTTGAAGAGCTGTCGAACGAGCGCATTGAATTAAAATGTGTCAATGACCTTGCTTTGGAAACTTTGCTCCGGTTGAAGCTGCTTATGCGTTGTCTGCATACCGGTCATGAGCAACTTGTTCCTGGTCGTTGTTTTGTTCCATATCGCATTGCGGTGAAGCACAAACCACAGTTAGCGCCGGGTATTGAGCTCGCGATGGTTAAACATGACGGTGGTGTGCTTCGCGCTCCGGTGCATGTCTTGCTTCCTGGTATGAGAACTCGCACAGTCGTCACATTGTACAGTGTTGACTTGGCTCGGCCTATTGTGCTGATGGCATGTTCCGAACCGCGTAACTGGTTCACTGCCCTTGCCCGACATCACGGGCCGCAGGTCGTGACCATCACTTTGGTCGATGACTTACTGAGCGAGTACGGGGGGAGAATCGCTAGACATGTGCTTACCAAACCTTCCGATTTGTTGTTCTTCGCCGGGCCTTGCACGGGGGGATCATCATGGGCACGCCTCAACAAGACTCGCGGAGTTGACACCGCAGAGAAAATCGAGGCCAAACAGAAGGAATTTTGGAAATTGTTTGAACGGTTCGTTGAAATCAAACGGCATGCCATGACGAAACGCGCTGCGATTTTGTTTGAGTTGCCTGGAAGTTGCGATTATTGGAAGGATGAGAGACTGCATGAGGTTGTTCATGATGGCATTAGTCATGAGTTTGATGGGTGTCGCTATGGCTTGAAGCAAAGGTATGCGAAGAAACCCATGCCAATCAAGAAACCATGGAGAGTTGTTTCGTGGAACTTTGACCTTGGCAGCTCGTTGTCTAAGAAGTGTAATGGAAACCATGAACATGGACCTTGTGCTGGTCGGGAAACCAAGGAAACCCAGTTGTACACGTCGTTAATTGTGTGTGTGATCCTCCGTCGTTTTCGTGCTCGAGCAAAGTGCCTTCAGCCGGCACCATTGAAACTCGCTCTTGCTTGCATTACGCGAGGGAATTCGCGGAAGCATCAAGCTGCTGCGTGTGAGATTCGCACCGACCCGACTGTACCAAAGAGGAGCTGGGCTAGTCCCGAACCTCAGGTTCCAACGGGGAACTGGGCTAGTCCCGAACCTCAAGTTTCGACGAGGAGTTGGGCCAGCCCGCACCTCAATTAGAAGCTGGGCATATATTGGGACTATTCTGTGGCTTTATTTGCAGCTGCCTATTTTGGGTTTTCCCGGTTCTGGAGAATATCATCAAGATGACTGCCAATGCGACCGTCGTCAATACAAATGAATTCTTCTGCGTGCCTGTTGGGAAATCCAGGCAAGCGGCAATATTCTTGGGGAACCTCGTGAAGAACGCCATCGAGGAGGGCAAAAGAATCCCCAAGAGGATGGAAATGGGCAGCGACCTGGGTACATGCATAAAGTGGATCGAGGACATCGGCGTCCCCGTCATCTACGCCTACTCAGCGTACTATTCTGCCAAGTGCCGCGGAATGATGAAAGGAGAAGGGCAATCCATGAGGGTTGCGTTGGAGTTTATCAGTAAGATTTTCGGACAACTTTCTGCTGACGAATGTATGCTTGGTTGGAGGGAATTCTGCAGCAAAGGGAAGAAGATTGTGGCGGCGCTGAACCAGCTTTGCGGTGAGGCATCACTACTAGCAAAGAATCCTGAACTGCTCAATGTCACCAAGTATTGCATCGAGGGGGCAGATATGTTGAGATCCATCACAGATATCTGGGATCTCGCATCAGGTGTGGCCGAGAACAATGAAGAACGGTCTTTCACAGCTGCATTCCACCAAGACACTCCGGTCGGGGAAGTCTACAAGAGTTCATCAGTGATGAACCAACCAGAACCTCGTCGTCAAGAAGGTGGAGGAGCTCCGAGGAGTTTCTGACAACTGCAGAGTTCGAAAGGCATGATCGAAGAATTGCGAAATTCAGAGATCGAAGCTGGGGGAAGGTATTCACGTTGAGCGTGATCAAGGCTCCCAAGGTTGATTTCTACGGTCATGGCACAAGAGCCGACTACCAGAAGAATTGGGACCTTGGGCTGACCTACCAGAATGAGCTGCGCGCATCGATGAAGAACCTGGCGTATGCAATGAGAAGAGATGAAAGAACTCGTCAGCACAACCTTTTGCGCTGGATGATCTGTGGGTCAACCCCCAGCGACATCTCTGACGCATGCATCGGAGCAATCAACTCACTCATGTGCGTTTCCTTCATCATGAGGAGGTTGCAGCCATTGGTCGGGGAAAGGCATGCTACGGATCAGTCGTACACAGTTTACTTCCGTCAGGACAAGACCGAGCTAAGGGACCTCTATCGGGAGATCGAGGTCGCCAGGAACTTCCTGTGGTGCATCGACATGATCTACGAATCAACGCTGCCTGCGATGAACATCAACTCCATCAGCTTGGCGCCACACGCGGCTGACAGGGCCGCTGAGAACCAAGATCGGCGCAAGTGGGTAAGCTGGCTGAAGGAGATTGAAAAGAAGGCGGAGAAGGACAACATGATCGACTTCGACCAGAACACCTACTGCACCATTCACGAAGCCGACAGGGAACTGGAGAGGTACCCCGAGGACTCCGCGATCGGAGAGGAGCCGACGTGGTGGGTAATGGGTTCATCGAAGACGGAACCGCCGCAGAAGACGGAGCGACAGCAGAAGTCAGCGTCGAGCTCCGGGCAAAGGAAACAAACCTCTGGTGGGCCAGTCCCCCAGCAGGGAGCTTCAAGTGGGGGGTCGTATGCAAGCGATGCCGTCAAGATCGACAACGAGATCATCGACTCCATATTCCGCATGAACTCCGGTGGTGATGATGACAGATGGACAATCATCAACCCAACTGCTGGGCTCGACACATACACCTCATTCAAAGGGGGTATTACTCTGAGTGGCGCAACTGTCAGCGTGAAGTTCAACATAGACGCCAACACAGGGTACCCAATCATACAAACTGTATTTGGGCCGTGTCTCGCAGATGGGAAGAACGCGACATATTGGGAGTGTATGCTGAGATGCCTGACTTCTTCGCTGGTACATTTCGAGGAGAAGACCAGCGCAGAGAAGATCATTCTTTCCTATGTTAGAAAAGGGAATGCGGCATGGCTTCAGCTGTATGCTTTCATGTGTGCCCAAACAGGATGCTTGATTACTGGACGCCTTCCGGGCGCCAAAGCCATCAACGCGTTGCTACAGGCAGAGAAGAACCCAGACAACGCACCTGGACGGTTGATCCGGATCATCAAGGAGCAGAAAAGGGGCCCCATTGGTGGGGCAACGATTCGCGACATGATGATTCAGAAGAAGAGCTTCTTGGTCCTGGAGTGGCCCCTGAGGGCTGTCAATGCAAAAGGGAGCACGAAGACCTTCCAGATGATGGTCAACGAACAGGGATGGACAAACATCGAGGAGAGATCGTACTACGGTTCGAGTGAGCAAGTCTCCTCGTCCGCAGATACGATGAACATCATCTCCCGATTGCAGAAACTGGAGAAGCTTATTGTCGAACGACGGAGGCGAGACATGGATGACTCACCTGTGTCGGTGCACATTTGGATGTCGCTCTATGACTGGGTGTGCATGAGGGGGTGTGGGTGGCAGGTGACCGCCAACCCCATCATTGACTCCTTGCAAAAGACGATATCCGACCTCGTCAACACGTGTAGGGGCTTGGTTGTGGTGTGCGTGAATCGCGACGTGGCTTTCCATGGAGGAAGAGGGGACTTGGGGACGATCGCCAACAAGGTGAGCGAGATCTGCAAGGCGGCAGGCGCGTTGGTGACCGAGAACGATCGCCTGTGGCGCGTTGCCCACGCGCTCACAGGTAAGAACTACAAGATCCCTGGAAGCTCGAATCTGCAACATTTCCCTCTTGAAGCGATTGTTGGTGGAGAAATCCATCGACGTGATCGCGCCAAGCAACGCGTTCGTGTGTGAGCTGGAGGAGACATGCATAAGCGAGCCCGACCTTCGCCTCAATATCCCGAAGAACAGAGGAGTCGAAGGTGAAATTCGAGTACAAGCCGACCTTCACTGCTCAATCGAAACGGAGGCAAGAACGGCAGGATGAAGGACACGGCGGACAAGATGCGTTTGGGAACACCGATGTCAACGATCAACGTCTTCGATGGTATGCGGTCACCGAGCTCAGTGAGTTAATCTGAGAACTTTGTGTGAGAGAAATGCAGATGAACAAGTCGAAGGTGCTCGGGTCAAACTCAAAATACAATCCCACTTCTTGCGTGAACTGTTGCGCGAACTGGAATGCGGACACGAACGGTGTTGTGAGATCAACCGAAGGGAGGAAGCTGTATACGCGACTTTTCGCAGAATGCGTGGTTGCAATCCCGGATCTTCAACATCTCATGGAGAACGTCAACAATGTTCAGGCCATGACCACGATTATACGGGAGCTTGCATATTCCAAGCTGAAGAAAGAGCTATCCCACGTGGGTTTCGTGAGCATGACAATGGATCAGGCAGCACAGTTCTACAATAACGGACACGGGAAGCAATTGTGTGCATCCCGGGATGTGATCACGTGCAAGAATTCCGAGGGAGCTGAGGAGAGGACCTCCATCTTTGTGATAGACAGAGATCTTGGCAACGTGGCCTATTCATCCTGGATCAAGAGCGTGCTTGATCAGGGGACGATGTATGATCTCCTGGGACAAACTACGAATGAGGAGTCCTTGCAAAACGTCGTCGAGATGATATTGGGTTTCTTTGAGGTGATGTCGTACTTTCAGCACGAGCTTCCATTATGGAAAGATGCATGGAAGATCAAGAGGGAGTTCGAGCAATCAATCGTACGACACCTCGCCGGGAACGTGAGCCACACGACGGGCCAGAACCGAAAGCGGAACAAACCGTCCGCCCAGCTCGGGGCGCCCACGAAAGAAGTGTTGGACATCATGAACACGGTCAAGCCCAGACATCCGCGATCCCTGACGGCCGAGCATGCCACCCAAGGATCCAAGAGGAAGGCGACAGAGAGTGAAGGCGACGGTCTTGGTCAAGTGCCAGACCCGAGCCGAAGCTCTCAGCCCAACGTTGAGAAAGAAGAGAAGAACCAGCGAGTGATTGATGGGCGGAGAGCTGCACTCAAGTTCCTAGTTTCAATGGAAAAGTGCATGGGAGAGATGGGAATTTGCATGAGATGCGCGAACCTGGCCCACGACGGCGACTGCAAGAACTATGAGGAGGCTGCTGGGAACGAGAAGGCGATGAAGAAGATCCGTGAGCTTCTCAGCAGCGATCATGTTTCCTCGGATGAAGAAATGGGGGATACGGAAGAACCGTCCTCATCGACGTCCAAGGAACGCAAGAAAGGGGGACAAGAAGGGAAAGAGACAATAGAAATGTATAGCTATACCATCAATCTGGTGGAGATGGCTGACACGGCTGAGGGAGGAGAGCTACAATGCGGTGGCGTGGACCTCACCTACAATCCGCGCGGAGACAACAGAACGTTCAAGACGACGACACCATCCCATGTTACATCCCGAAGTTCGGCGACGTGAGCGATGTGCATATGCCATGGGCGTACGCATCTATTGTTGACCCCAAGTACTTTCCCAAGGGTGCCGGCCTCGAACAGGTGGATGGGATGCAGCTTGGCAAGAGCGTAAATTTCTGCGTTGCTCCCTTTGACGGTGCTCCACTATGCAAGATTGGCGACGATCGCTCGGTATTTGCTACGAAAGATCAAGCAAACCAGCTATCTCACAACCTATGCAGAGTCCTTCGACACAAAATCGGCAATTGCCGAGGAAGTGTTTTCAGATGCGATGAAGGTGGATGGGTCGACATCGACGCAGTCATTGATGACCGAAATAACGACATATTCCCACCTTCAACTTCGAGAGCAAAACGATACATGGGCATCATGGAAGTGATCAAGTGGCAGGAGTCCGGACACAAGAAATCGAGATTTCAGGTCCTGGCAGCAAGGTTTCCAAGCGTCATGAACCCGAATGACATGAAGGCGGCCAGGGAGGAGATGAACTATGCTGGCCTGGATCGGGATGACATCGATGGATGGATGGACAGACCTTGGTGCATCCGAGTCACAACTGGTCACAGTGATTTTGGATTCATGAGCTCATCCGCACTGGCGAATAGGTATTCCGCAAGAATGGGTGATTCTCTCGGAGGAGCATTCCATGTGACGTATGTGGAGAACCTGCCAAGCATCGTACGCTGTGGGCTAGTCCCCGGCGGGATCGATGGCGGAAACAGGCTAGCATTGCACTTCGGGGCATTTGCTCCATGGGATGAGATGAACGTAGCAACGAAGGTGACGCTACGAAACGTAAGGTCGGGGGATCCGATTGCGATCATCTACATTCCCAGTGCAACCCTCGCGCGGTATGGAGCTGGAGTCGCGGCAAATGGGACATTCATGGTCTTTGACGTGATCCCGTTCTATGAGGTCAAGTCCATTTGGATTGGCAAGAGCAACGGAGGGAAACGCCTGGAGTACGGGGACGTCAAGCGAGCGTACTCAAAATGTGTGGAAAACGAGATCTGTCCGGGTTTCGTCGATTCCTCCCAGGAGTCGGCTGCGATGTTCCTACAGAACGTCGCGAAGATCAACGAGAGGATGCCTGAGACCGAGGCAGGTGCCGACAATCTGCACTACATCAAAGACATGGTTGATCGTGCGTGCAAACTGTTTCGGGAAAACAAGCTGGAGGAGTTTGATGCGCAGACCAACGAGATCAGGGACGAGATCAGCAAAGTTGTCATCCTGAATGACGAGACATGGGAAGGACTGAGGTGCCGGATATGTCCGTCATGTGCGACCGCGATTCCCACATGCTTCTGTGTGTGCCTGGAATGTGGAGCGCAATTGATCTCTACCGGGAGATTCTACATCCACATCAGTTCCGACGACGACGGGGACAACCAAGGTCCCAATGTCTCGGGTGATGCCAGGCGCGCACAAGACGAAGCCAACCATGGTGCGGCAGCACAGGAAGAGGATGATGAGGCGGAGGACGTTCCTGAAGAAGACGACATGGACACGCAAGGATACACGTCCGGCTACATGTCTGAGGAAGAAGATGGCGGTTGGCAATACCGCGACAACGACTTGACATCGCGGGATATCATAAATACCCAGCGGATGGCGATTTGCCTTGATGAGCCGCGCGAAGCTCAATACATGGCGGGATTCATCGCACTGCAGATGTCAAAGATGTGGGGGATGTTCGAAGGTGGTGAAAAGAGAACGATCGATGCCGCGCTCGAAGGGAAGCTAGGCTGTCCATACCACAACGACTTCGAGAAATACCCCAACATGACTGAGCACGATCAGGAAGGGATCCTGTTGCCGTCAACAATAGTGAAGATTAGCCAATCTCAGAATGTTCGGACAAGGACCTTCCGGTCGGCTGAGGAGCGTGATGAATACATTCGTCTGATGGTATGCAAGTGCGAGGGGCTATACATATTTTACAAGCTGTGGATTGCAGCGAGAATCCCTCGACATCACCAAAGACGAAATGAAGCTCCTGGTCAAGGATCGCGTGCACCCGGTGGGTGATATCATTTACAGATGCTTCTCCCTGGCTTTCAACTGTAAATATATATCGTTCGTAAGGGAAGGCCTGAACCTTGGCAAATATGGTTATTCGGTCAATGTGAGCGCCATTATTGCAGCCACTGACCCGAACAAATGCGACACACCTCTGCTGGATTGGTGCCTACGAATGGGGCATTGGATACCAGAAGATCATCACAAGAAGTGTGTCCGGGCGCGAGAAGCCCAAAAGACTTTGGACGAAGAGTTCCGTCGACGTACCCACAGACTGTCCATTGGGGACAGGTATGCGTAATGCAGATGTGGATTATTATTGCTTATGTGATGTGGTCAGCAATTCATATATTCACTCCGATGTTGATTGCGGCACGATGTGGGCTAGTCCCCATCTATTGCTTGCGTCTCATCAATGTCATTGCGATGGCACGACTCTACATCATGATATGATTTCATGCGTCCAAGATGAATGGATGTGTATACATTTACATATTCCGACGGCTATGACATTCCGGATATTCATGGATGGAACTATTACCTCATGGATGATTTCCTTTTCAGTATATATATATATATTATTCATGGTACCTGGAATGGCTATGTTTTGCATGTATTGCTCACCAAATCTTCTTTGCCAATGATATTCAGATGGCATATGACCGTGCGCTACTATGGATTTCTATGGCCAACCCATTTCGGTGGATGACGGCTGCGCGATGCGCAAATGCGTCAGCCGGGATTTCAAGTGGTTGCGTATTGGCTAGAGGCAAAATGTCTCTTGCATCTGAGTGTAGGAATGTGCTTCGATTTGCGGATGCATGTTTCTGCCTTGATTGGACCTGGCAAGTTTCACAATGAATGGACGGTGTAGCAATAGTGAATGAAAGAGTGTTCGACACAGTTTCGTAGCTGAAGCCGTGGCCATTGGAACGTTTTGTGGTGTTTGGACCGCATGATGAACAATGCGACCCAAATGGGGGATGTTAAAACCCTCCTGGCCCCGTGCCTAAATTGGGAAGCAGTTCTGAGGTCCGTGTTTGTGTTGCTTACAAGGTTCCATTGATTGCCATTTGGCTCAAGTCACAAGTGAGGTTCAAGATCTTATGTGTAGCTGCGTTCATACGTGATCGGCAATTGAGAGCGGAAAACACTTCGCTTGCGCTGCATTTGTCAGGACCACTGTTGTAACTATTATTCCTTCTCCCTTACACGGGTTCGGCTATAACGGTTTGACCGTATACACCTTTCTACGTGGTTGTTCTACAGCTGGAGGGTTCGGTGGACAGCGTCCCACGGGACGTCACCTTGCCATCTCTTGACAACTATCATCGTAGCATCCTTGGCATCACTAACGGCTGTGATGACAACTTTCATCGTAACATCGTCTGTGTCAGCAACGCTGCCGAATAAGAGATGATGATGACCATGATGATAATGGTGAGAAGGATGATGATGATGACGATGGTGCAGCCCAAAACAAAGTCTCCCACACCTCAAATTAAAAAAATAATTTGAGGTTCTCTCCCTGACAAAAAGCCCGCCATAAAAAAGACACAAGGATGCCACTGAACACTTGGGCAAGGGATGACTGTCATGATAACTATCATCCCAGCACCCTCTGCATCACCAATGCTGCCTAACAAGAGATGACGACGACCATGATGATAATGGCACGCGCGGGCGTGATGATCGTTATCACCCGCGTCATGACAACTATCATCACAGCATCCTCTGCATCTTTACTTGTTCCTTGATAACTATCATCGCCGCATCCTTTGCATTGCCAAGGATGTCCAACGCCCCTTTTGATTTCGATATATAATAAGATACATAATAAGATATTAGCTGATGTTAGATGATCAGATGATGATAAAGATGGTGACAAGGATGACAACTATCATCGTAGCATCCTTGGCATCACTAAGGGCTGTGATGACAACTTTCGTCGTAACATTTTCTGCATCAGCAACTCTGCCAAATAAGAGATGATGGTGACCATGATGAAACTGATGATAAGGATCAGAGAATAAGAAAGAGATTATGATGACCATCATGATGATGATGAGAAAAGCCACACCTTTAATTTGAGGTGCTCTCGCTGACAAAAAGCCCGCCAGAAAAAAGACACAAGGATGCCACTGAACAATCGGGCAATGGATGACTGTCGTGGTAACTATCATCGTAACATCCTCTGCATCGCCAATGCTGCCACTGTCATCGTAGCATCCTTAGCATCACTAACGGCTGTGAGGAGAACTATCATCGTGACAGCTTCTGCATCAGCAACGCTGCCGAATAAAAGAGAAGGAAGAAGGAGATGATGATGACCATCATGATGATGATGATGAGAAGGATGATGATGATGATGACGATGATGCAGCCCAACAAAGTCTCCCACACCTGAGGTGCTCTCCCTGACAAAAAGCCCGCCAGAAAAAAGACACAAGGATGCCACTGAACAATTGGGCAATGGATGACTGTCATGATAACTATCATTGTAGCATCCTCTGCATCACCAATGCTGCCTAGTAAGAGATGACGACGACCATGATGATGTCTAACGTCCCTTTTGATTTCGATATATAACAAGATACATAATAAGATATTAGCTGATGTTAGAGGATCAGATGATGATGAAGATGATGACAAGCATGACAATTATCATCGTAGCAGCCTTGGCATCACTAACGGCTGCGATGACAACTTTCATCGTAACATCGTCTGTGTCAGCCGCTGCCGAATAAGAGATGATGATGACCATGATGATAATGATGAGAAGGATGATGATGATGATGACGATGGTGCAGCCAAAACAAAGTCTCCCACACCTCAAATTGAAAATTTTTAATTTGAGGTGCTCTCCCTGACAAAAAGCCCGCCATAAAGAAGACACGAGGATGCCACTGAACACTTGGGCAAGGGATGACTGTCATGATAACTATCATCGTAGCATCCTCTGCATCACCAATGCTGCCTAACAAGAGATGACAACGACCATGACGATAATGGCACGCGCGGGCGTGATGATCGTTATCACCCGCGTCATGACAACTATCATCACAGCATCCTCTGCATCTCTACCTGTTCCTTGATAACTATCATCACCGCATCCTTTGCGTTGCCAAGGATGTCTAACGCCCCTTTTGATTTCGATATATAATAAGATACATAATAAGATATTGGCTGATGTTAGATGATCAGATGATGATAAAGATGGTGACAAGGATGACAACTATCATCGTAGCATCCTTGGCATCACTAAGGGCTGTGATGACAACGTTCGTCGTAACATTTTCTGCATCAGCAACTCTGCCAAATAAGAGATGATGGTGACCATGATGAAACTGATGATAAGGATCAGAGAATAAGAAAGAGGTTATGATGACCATCATGATGATGATGAGAAGGATGATGTTCATGATGATGACGATGATGCAGCCCAAAGCCACACCTTTAATTTGAGGTGCTCTCCCTGACAAAAAGCCCGCCAGAAAAAAGACACAAGGATGCCACTGAACCATCGGGCAATGGAGGACTGTCGTGGTAACTATCATCGTAACATCCTCTGCATCGCCAATGTTGCCTAACAAGAGATGACGACGACCATGATGATAATGGCACGCGCGGGCGTGATGATCGTTATCACCCGCGTCATGACAACTATCATCAGAACATCCTCTGCATCTCGACTTGTTCCTTGATGACTATTATCATCGCATCCTTTGCATTGCCAAGGGTGTCTAACGTCCCTGTTGATTTCGATATATAATAAGATGTATAACAAGATATTAGATGATGCTAGATGATGATCAGATGATGATACAGATGATGAAAAGGATGATAACTGTCATCGTAGCATCCTTGGCATCACTAACGGCTGTGATGATAACTACCATCGTGACATCTTCTGCATCAGCAACGCTGCCTTTTCAGAGATGATGATGTCCCTTATGATAGTGATGATAAGGATAAGAGAACAAGAAAGAGATGATGATGACCATCATGATGATGATGAGAAGGGTGATGATGATGATGAGGATGATGACCATCATGATGATGATAAGGATGATGCTGATGATGATGACTGTCATGATAACTATCATCGCAGCGTCCTCTGCATCACCAACGCTGGCTAATACAAGATGACGACAATCATGATGATAGTAGCACGCGCGGGCGTGATGATCGTTATCACCCGCGTCATGACAACTATCATCAGAACATCCTCTGCATCTCGACTTGTTCCTTGATGACTATTATCATCGCATCCTTTGCATGGCCAAGGATGTCTAACGTCCCTGTTAATTTCGATATGTAACAAGATGTATAATACGGTATTACATGATGTTGGATGATGATCAGATGATGATAAAGATGATGGCAAGGATGACAACTATCATCGTAGCATCCTTAGCATCACTAACGGCTGCGAGGAGAACTATCATCGTGACATCTTCTGCATCAGCAACGCTGCCGAATAAAAGAGAAGAAGAAGGAGATGATGATGACCATCATGATGATGATGATGAGAAGGATGATGATGATGACGATGATGCAGCCCAGCAAAGTCTCCCACACCTCAAATTAGAAAATGAAAATGTTAATTTGAGGTGCTCCCCCTGACAAAAAGCCCGCCAGAAAAAAGACACAAGGATGCCACTGAACAATTGGGCAATGGATGACTGTCATGATAACTATCATCGTAGCATCCTCTGCATCACCAATGCTGCGTAAGACGACGACCATGATGACAGTGGCACGCGCGGGCGTGATGATCGTTATCATCCGCGTCCTGACAACTATCATCACAGCATCCTCTGCATCTCTACTTGTTCCTTGATAACTATCATCATCGCATCCTTTGCATTGCCAAGGATGTCTAACGTCCCTTTTGATTTCTATGTATAATAAGATGTTGGATGATGTTAGATGATGATCAGATGATGATAAAGATGTAGGATATTAGATGATGCTAGATGATGATCAGATGATGATAACGATGATGACAAGGATGACAACTATCATCGTTTCATCCTTGGCATCACTAACGGCTGTGATGATAACTATCATCGCAACATCTTCTGCGTCAGCAACGCTGCCGAATAGGAGATGATGACGACCATGATGATAATGATGACAAGGATAAGAAAACAGAAAGAGACGATGATGACCTTCATGATGATGATAAAAATGGATGATGAGAAGGATGATGATGCTGATGATGACTGTTTGATGATAAGAATCATCGTAGCATCCTCTGCATCACCAATGTTGCCTAACAAGAGATGACGACGACCGTGATGATAATGGCACATGCGGGCGTGATGATCGCCATCATCCGCGTCATGACAACTATCATCACAACATCCTCTGCATCTCTACTTGTTCCTTGATAACTATCATCATCGCGTCCTTTGCATTGCCAAGCATGTCTAACGTCCCTGTTGATTTCTGTTTACAACAAGTAATCGGATATTCGATGATGTTAGGTGATGATCAGACGATGATAAAGATGATGACAAGGATGATAACTATCATCGTAGCATCCTTTCGTAACATCTTCTGCGTCAGCAACACTGCCGAAAAAGAGACGAGGATGACCATGATGAGAAGGATGATGATGGTGATGACGATGATGTCCCACACCTCAAATTAAACAATATTAATTTGAGGTTTATAGTTATTGTGTTATCCTTTTCCTTGCTTCTTGTAAAGTGCGGTTCTTTGACCCGAAGCCTCCCTTATCATAATAAACATTATTAATAATATCTTGTTTAGATGCCATATAAAACAACATAGATATTATTTTTCCCGGCGATTACAATTTAAACGGGAAGATATACAGCTTTCCTTATGATGTGCATAATCGGTGTTTATTCTTTGGGCTGTCATATTACTATTTATTACTCCATTATTTATTTCTATGTCAAACTCTGAACTGCATTTATTACATCTGGTATTAAGCCTGTCAAAAACCATTTGACATCAATATATTTGTTGTTGTCTATCTCTCTCTCTGCTTTCATGTCTTGTAATTTATACTGTTTAATCTTATGTTCTAAATATCTGGTTACTTATGCTTCATTTCAACCAGTATCATCTGTTTCTGCTTTGAAAAACTTGACTTTATTGATATCTCTGCACCTTGTAATCGCTGTGTAAATCCACTCACGGCTGACCAAATGTGATTTATCCCATTCGTGTATAGTAATGCTTTTATCTACAGAAGCCCCTTGAGACGAATGACATGTGGCACAATACGCATGTATAAAGTGCTTGTCTATAGTCGTGGTGTTTGTCAGGAATATAGTTTCACTTTTGATATCTTGGATTTCTACTTTCCAATCATCAATACTAATAATTTCATAAGTAATATTTACATTAAACACCTGCCCCATTTAATTTTTTTATAAAATCTGCATATCACATGCTCTCCAATTTCATATTTATCTGTCTTTCCTAAATTACTTCTTACAGTCTTGCTTACCCATTTGCACCTAGCATTAGTATAGGCTATGTTATGCTCTCCTTCCATGATGTCGCTTGTAGTTTCAAAATGTTTGTTTACTAGTTCCTTAATGGGCAGTTTATTTTTCCAAATATCATTATCTACATCATTCAATTTAATTTTATCTTCTTCTGTCTTAAGTCTCTTAGATATCTTAAGATAAATCTTATATTTAAATATTTGATTAAGACAGTTGTTTAAATATGTCTGGTGGTCTTGGGTGTTAGTTAAATCAGCTGTAGGTTTCAACTGCTTCCCGTCAGCAGTTCCTATAATTATCTTCTCTGGGTGCGTATCCTTGAATTCCCTAACTCTGTTCAAAATATAGTTACCCGCCATGCCTAGCTCGTCAAACACAATACAATTATAATCAGAATGGTCAAATGTCGGTAGTCTTTCTCCAGCTTCTATTGGGATACTAAAAAACTTGTTTAATGTTATGGCGTCGGCTTCGGTTTCTTGCTTCTGCTTGTTATTAGGACATACGAATAACACATTACAACCTAGTTTTTTCATATATTCGCCTATATAATTCTTGCCACTTCCAGCCAGTTTTGCTTTTATCAACACCGGATTACACGCCACAATTTGCTCACATGCTTTTGGTGTCGTATTCGTCTTTAACACGAATTTTTACATTATTGTCAGTCGGAATTTCTGATAACTCATTAACCTTAATTTTGTATATATCGCTCGGTGGTGATACTTGTTTATTATCTTCAGCTCTCCATCCTCCCCTTTTGGTTGAAAACTAAATCAATGTTTTGGCCTTGTCAATATTTTTCCTTTCAAGAATGAAGGCATCTGTTTTAACACTATGCACATTGACATTGTTGTCTTTCAATGTTTTATAATCTTTGTGCATTAAAATTATGCCGTTGCATGAGTAGTTCTTTAATATACCTAAAGCCATTGGTTAAATCTTTTCTATGTGTCGTTGTCAAAGTGTAATATTTGACTTCTGTTTCCTTCTCGACTTGTTTGATGTCGTAATATGTACCATCTATAATTGTATACCTTCCGGTATCAAACTGACAACAAACATTATTATATGTATACCGAAATACATATTTACCATTTTTGCTATCATCATCAGGCTCAAATTCTAAAACCATCTCCTCGCCCCTTTCCTGTTCTAATTCTTTAATATAGTCATCTGTCATCTCTGTCAAAACCTCATCATCATAAAACCCACTAATCTTATTAATTCTTCCCCCATACAGATTTTGATGATACAACGATTCGCTTAATGTATCAAATACTAAACTCTTCTGAGACTTGTTAGTTCCCTTTTCTAACAATCCGATGTTTACATTCGAAATCAACTTCTTAACCTTGATGTCTTCACCTAAATTATTTGATATGTTAGTCCTCCATAGGTTCTCAACTATACTTTTATAATCTACTTCATAAATCGAAGAAGGCTTTTTGAAATATAAAATTTCGACTTCGTCAATAAACTCTCCTAAAAACATGCCATATATTAAATTATATTGTTTATTAGAAAATGATGATGTTTGTTTTCCAGTAAACTTAACTAAGAATAAACATAATTCTCCCATGTTATTAAAATCATGTTTACCATAATCATAAGACATCCAAATGTCAAATTGTTTAAACACTGGAATTTTTACGATGTTAGTTAAATTATGTGTATATGCCTTGTTCTGGTCAATCTCTATATGTAATTCATTACTATGATAAAAGTAATGAAATTTACCAGCGGGTGCTACTGTCCTGCATCTGTTTAAAATGTCTACATCAATGTCGTTATAATAAGATTTATGCGGTGGATTAAATAATGATTTATTGAATTCAAACATCGCTCTTGACATCCTATTATAGGTGTCTTCAGTTTCTACTGTTATACTTGCATTGAAGGCATCAATCAAATTGTGTGTTTTTATCCTGTATGTAATTATTCTTTTCGTAATCTTGAATTGAAACATCAGCTCCGAAATGATACACGCGCTAAATTTAATTTTCGGGTCATATCCCGCCTGCTTTGCTTGATAATACATTTTCGCCAAACCATTGCGTGTATATATTTTTGTGTATTCATCCTGCTCAGTGTGTTTTAATATGTCGTCCAGATTTTCAATCATGATGCATTTAATGGGTTCGTCCCTATGATTTAAATAAAAGTCGGTAGAAGCATTAACATTGATATTATACTCTTTCCTTATTCCTAAATTTGATTTCAATTGTTTCAAGTCCTTATTTCATGTATAGATATGGTCATTCTTTATCAATGCGAAGAATGTTTTGATACTGTGGTTTCTTTTTGGTGGGTCAAATGTAAAACTCAAATTATTCACAATATCGAAAATTCTGGCGGAGATGGCACACTCTTCAAATACCTTGTTCATGTTTTCTATTGAATCACCATGGTTTTTGAATTCCTCGTCTGTTTTGTCTATGAGTTTCAAAATACTCTCTCTGGGTCATCTTCTTCATATTCTTGTCTTGTCCGTAAAAATCATTCAATGTGTTAATCCAACATTCGTTTTCAACATAATGCTTTACCTTAATGGCTTCCTCAAAAGTGCAATATTCTGGGTCGAGTTCTGTTTCTATGTATCTATGAAAAAACCAATATTATTGGTGTTTTTTAAGTTCTTCTTTTTAGGGTCATAATCTTTAATATCTCCTTCTACCGTGTCGGCATCATAAATGACTACTGCGTCTGTATATTGCTTCCGTCTCTTGTAATGCTCGGCGATGGCGTCATCTTGCGCCAGTGTTTTAATAACCTTCTTAAAAAGGTTTTTGTCATGCAGTCTAAAAATTCTCGTTTTGACTAACTCCTCTATCCATCTTCCAGTCTTCACTCCCGCATACGTATCATCGAAATGCATGGGATGATATGTCCTGCCTTCAATGTGTTTAAACGATGCTTTCACTTTATGTGCTCCATATCCACTCATAGTATAAAACCGAAATTTGATTGTGTAATCTCTGGGTTTTGTTTTGTGTCCTCTTGTTATGTTCTCCTGTTTGTTCTTTTTCATTCTTTTGTTTAGTGGTTCTCTCTCTTCATATGTGTTCATAACCTGGTCGTATTTTTGATTTGCCTTGCTTTTTTCGTCCTCTGATTTTGCCTTTATGAAATCATTAACTATCTTCGCTGTTGTGTATTGTGACATTTTCCTGTCGGTGTACAATCCTATAATGTCTCTAAGCTTTGCCTTTTGTTGTGTTGATAAATTCCCTTTGTTCCTTTCGAGTTTGCTTTCTAAAGAGTTAATATTTCTTTTTACAGCTTTTGATGTCATAATAATACTTATATTATATATTCTATAGTGTCAATTCTTCTTTAAATGCGTTTTTCTTGAAATGTTATTTAATGATAATTTATAGAAAATGTTTATATTTTATGTAAAACTGATTTAAAGAAATACTGCGTTAATAATATACTAACAGAATGCCCAGATTGTCAAAATATCATGATGTTACTAAGGACTTGAACCCAGATGACTACACAATGGAAGAGATACAAAAACAGATGGCTATTTACAACCGCTTGTATTATCTTAAGAACCTACAAAAAGAAGGATGGATGGAAAGTAAAATTGAACAAAGCAAAAAGGCATATCGTCAGAAAGCCATAAAGGAATACAAAAAAAACAATTATAGACATTGATGAAATTAAAAACCCTCAAGAACTACTTGACAAGCTCACAAAATGAAATACTTAGTAATATTATGTTGTTTAATAATATTTAATTATTTAGATTTTTTCTTTTTCAATAATTTAGTTTCCAAATATTCTACGCGATGGATTAGTTTTGATACAGCATCCCAACTAATACAAGCCATTCTGTCATAACACATTGTTAAGTATTTTCCTGTATCATTTACAATATTATATTCAGGATTTGTGTATTGTTCAACATCTTGAGCAATCCATCCTAATTCAGTTTTTCTGGTTTTTTGATTTTTATCAAATGTTTTAATCTTAGTGTTTTTTACCATATTTATAGCATCATCTTCTACATCTTCTATATTATCTTTCAGTCTCGTACCACTACTTAAATTAAATCCATTGAATGATGAAAATTGTGTATCGTCCAATTGTAAATATTTAGTGCCATCAATATAACTATCAATAGTTGTTGATGCTTCTAATCTTAAAACAGCATCACTATTTAAATGTCTCAAATAGATTTTCAGAGCAATTCCAAAAGTCATATCACCGTCAATAGTCCAGTCGCCTCGTAATTCGCTATTACTTCCACTATTCAAAATATTTTATTATCAGCATATGCTGCAGATAATCCAACAACCAAATTAATAGAGTTTGAAGTGTTGCTATTCCTGATTATTAAATCTTTTGTAGCGACATGCATTTCGGCATTGTCAATTATTAGTTTTGATGTGTTGCCAAATTGAACATTGCCACTCGGTGAATTTTGCAACAATAAAGTATTACCTGATACAGACTGAACTTGGTTGACTTCAACTATCTTACCAGAAACCATTGTTAAATTGCCATTTGTATATACATCACCTAATACATCAACTGGTTTATTGAAAATGGTTTTGGATACAGCGCCGTCGCACATAAAATATTGATTAGAAGAATTACTAACATCAACAACACTAACAGCAACAAAATTATTTTGCGCCATATATAAACCTTCTGTAGTATCTGGTGTATATCTTCGTATTGAACCATTATTAGCAAAATTTCAATATGAACCATTGTTAGGACTCACTGCTTTATCAGTTCCTATAAGCTCTATAGTATCAGTAAGTCTTGCTCGACCAGCGCAATTAAGTTTATATCCAGCAATACCAGCGGTAACCAAGCCTATCAGGACACCAAACTCTACCAACACCACCAGGGTAACCCAGAATAGCCTCCCATTGGCCATTAAAGCTACTCATCCACATTTGGCCGTCTCGATTAATATTAAGTTCTCTGTTAAGAATTACAAATTGCATATGTAATCCATTACTTGGTGCTCTATATTTATTACAAAATAAAGTACTACCTGCAATCCTTGTAATAGAGTCATGAAATGTAACCGGACCCGATACTGATTGATTGCTTAAATCTAGTTTATCTAATTTTTGTAAATCCGTTGCTAATAAACTATGTATTGTAATTGAATTTTGAGTTATTAATGATTCTTGTGTCGTGTTGTCTGATATGATTGAGGCAAATGTATTACTGTATGCGGTTTTTGTCTTGAATAAATTAGTATCGTTTGTATATAATGTTGATACATCCGCTTGAATAGTTGTTTTTTCGGCTGTAGTCCAAGAAGCATCCGCTGCTTGTAAATCTGCTATATCTGTTAAGATCGTTGATATTGTGTTTCCCTGCCCTGTTATATTATTGAGGTTTGTGTCAATTAATGATATATGCGATGTTATTGTGTTTTGATGACTATTAACAAATGTCATATTACTACCTACAGTGTTATTTAATATTGCTATTCCGTTTGTCTTTGTTGCTATGTTGCTATCGTGTGTTGTTAATACTGCTAAACGTGATGCTAATGTATTATTATTTCCTGTGATTAAAGAAGAAATGGAACTAATACTATTGTTAAAACCACTAATTAGAAAGGAATTAGAAGTAATATTATTAGCATTTGTGCCAAGCTTAATTGCATTTGCTGATATAGTCGGTAGTATTGAAGTTATTGCTAGTCCATGTGCCGTTATATTATTAAGGTTGCTTGCAATTGTTGTGTTTTGATTTACTTGTTCATCAAATATTGTTGTTGATGTTGTGTTAATTCCTGATATTGCTGATATGTTTGTATATATGTTATTTTTTGTGCTAAGATAAAAGCATCAACTTCTTCAATTGTATAACCTCCGCCTAATGAACCTGCTGTATCTGCTAATTCTTGTTTTGTAGCATAAACACTGCTTAGAGTTGATGGTTCTGTTGAATTTATTAATACTAATTCACTTGCTATAATTCTGCTTGAGCCATCCAATGATAATGTTGAAAACATAATTATAATATAGTAGGTTGTAAAATACTTATATTCTATTTGTTTTTCCTCTTGAACTAAATATACCTTTATTTAATGCATTGTATTTTTCTTGCTTCTGTCTCAAATATTCATTTTGCAATAATTGGTAATGCTGTGCTATATTTTGTAGCGGGTTTGGAGGCGGTTGTGGTTGCATTCTTCTTGGGGGTGGTGTGTTCGCTAATATATTATTTGTTACTGGTTGTTGTGGAACATGTTGCTCTTCTTCGCGGTGCGCTACTTCGTGACGCGCCACTTCGTTGTATTCTACCTTTTGGGGTTTTGCTATTGGAGCTGCTTTTGGTTTAGGTTTTATAGGTTTAGTTTCTTAGGTTTAGTTTCTAATGGTCCCTGGCAATTGCGTTCGTGACTGTATCTGTATGATTTTAGTGTTAAAGTTTTGGCACATTTTGGACAGGTTATTTTCTTTTCATTGCGCGCTTGAGTTTTTGAGGTGTTTTTAAGATGTTCTACAGGTTTTATTTCTTGTGTTGCTTCTATTATTGGTTCTGCCTTTGGTGCTTCTTCTTCAATTGGTGGTACTTCATTTACTGGTTCATCTGCTTCAAGTGTATTAGTAATTTCAGGTTCAACTTCTGACATATATAGTATCCTATTTTTTGTCTATATTTTTGTATATTTCTCTATATGGACAAATTGAGAAATGTTAATATTAATAATTTGATATTAATATTTTTATTTAGGGGCTTATTAGTTATCTAATTGAAAGAGAATGCTAAAAGAAATTGGAACGCCGTGAAAATCAATTAGTTCGTTTCTTGAAGTTGTTATTCTAAAGTGTAGTCTCTTAATATTTTTACCGCCTACATCAATAAAATCTGCGTATATGTGCGCTGTAAAATCTGTTATAACTCCGCCAAGTTGTTGATTGATTTGATCTTTTTTAGTTACTGAACTGCTGAAATTATTAGGTGCTGAATATTTATGATCGCTTAATTGAGGACAATTTATATATATATCCTGAAAAGGAACTAAATTAAAGTATCCACTTAACCAAGATGACGCAGGTTCATAGGTTACTTAATAAATAGTTAATAGATTTTGGTCGTAAATTGTCATGTTCAGACTGTCCTCTGTTCCATTCGCCATTTACATGAGTTTGTAATTCTTCATCTGTAGGTATTTTGATTTTGTAGGTTAGAGGGTCATTTAATTTAAGTTCCATTTTGCGTTCGCTTTGTCCATATACTGTTAAGAATAAGTCAGGTGCAATATCATTAAATGCCGCGTTTAATTCTGATTGTATTTTAAATGGTAACTGATTGGCACAATGAATTTCACCGGATACATCAACGGCAGTGCTTCTTAATAAGACATTGGAACTATTATATAACATAATATAGAAGCGTTCGTAAAACCCTGTCTCTGTTGTATAAAACGGAGTGCTGAATGAACACTCTGTCACGAACATTTTTGTTCTTGGTGGAATTTCAAAGTTTTGGTCAAGTTCTAAAATAAAGTCGCTGGTAGAATTGCTTTCTGATAATCTGTAAGCACTATCAACATAGATTTTTTTATATGTCAATCTGTCACTGATAAATTTTATATACAATAGAAATTATAATACAATTATTATTATATGATAGGAAGAAAATTATTATTAGGTGCTGTTGAAGGCAGGACGCCTACACAAATGATGCAGTTGTAGCAAGTGATAAGGCATATACAGCAGGTGAGGATTTATTAGAAGATGTATTTTTTAATCATGAAAAGACATTGCAAGACAAAATAGGAGGTTTCAATAAACATTTTGAGAAGCAAATAATGAAACGTAAAACGCGCTATGCCGAAGAAATCAATGTTCAAAATAAAAATAAAATCGATGATGTCAAGGGTTTAGACGCAGCCTATTCAAATGTGAATGGAATAACAAGAATAGGCAACACATTATATATTGGCAGCACTGGTGCTAAAACGGGACTAAATCACAAAGTCAATGATGTAATTGCAGATTTTTTTATTCCTACTCATAATGTTCAATTAAGCGAAAGATATAAAGACGCAATGGAAGAATTAAGTAAAACCCAGATGTGAATAGAACTGTTGGTCACAGTTTGGGCAGTTCCGTTGTTCAAGAAATCAACAACAGGCACGGAAACAAATATGCCACTACTGTTTATTCATCACCTTTTGTATCAGGGATTAATCAACAGAAAAACCCGCGACACTTACGATTTAGAAATCGTGGAGGCCCTATAGCAATGTTCGATGACGCGGCAATAACTGGAGAAATAGAAAGCAATAATTTATTAGATAAACACAGTTTCAATAATTGGACAGGACAAGGTATGACTGAAATAATCCCTACTACGAACATTTCTAATGGGTGCAATCCTAATTCTACACCAAAACAATAAATAAATATATATATAACTTATATATGAGTATTGATGCTGAGAAATGGGACAACGATATTGAATATGCTTATGAAAAAATGATAGAGCGAGAGAAAGAGAAAGAATACAACATATCAAATAGCAAATATGAATGTAATTGTGGCAAAGAAGCATTGAATAAGGATAAAGAAGAGCACGAAAGCAATGATTTAAATGATTTATACTACAGAAAAGGTAATCTTGAAGGACATATGATAGGTACGTATAGTGAAATTATTAAGTATGAAAATGATTATTTAAAATTACATCCAGAAAATATAAAGAAGCATTATACGGATTATAGTAGAATTGATTATGCTGACTTTCTTGAAGAACAAGCAGAAAAAGAAATTCCGTTAGATGACAATGATTTAAGCTATTTGTATAAGTATAGAGACGAATTAGAAGATTGTATAAAACGTATAAATGAACAAACATTATCTCAATAATATTAATAATAATGTTTAGAAATAAAGAAAAACAAAACAAAATTCCATTAGAGAAGAAACTGACAAAAGAACCTACAAAATACGATAAACAAGATAAACAAAATTAGATTATGATACTTTAAAAGATATAGTTGATACAAACATTTTTTATTTAATGGATTTTAAAAAGACAACTTCAAATAGTTCTACTATAATGCTTCCACATAAGAAGGATATAAATAATAAAAAACACAATCTATATCATCATATATAAGTAACGGATAATATAATTGCAGAGAGTGAACCTACAATGATTAACTCGTTAAAGTTTGGACTTCCAGAAACAGCACAATACATCACAGACCGACGACACGTTAATTATTTTCCATCGGGCAGTAATGTCTATAATCCAAATGCAGGAAACGAAAAATATTAGATTTCATATATCAGGTGAAGACAACACATATATTGATTTATCTTCTATTCGTTTATTTGCTAATCTTCAAAACACCGACGGAACACGAAGTCACTTTTTACGACCGTTGGGTAATTTGTCATCCTTCTTCAGTCGTTATAGATGCACTGTGTAGGCGGACAACAAGTTCAAGATATCATTGAATACAATAGGCATTGTGAAGTGTATAATTCCTTTAAAAGTCAAGATGCTAGAGATATGGACGATTTAGAAAGTAGCGCTAATCCTCGTTGGGATGATGACTGGCGACATACTTATGCCACTGGCTTAGCAGAAATGTTAGATGTCAATAAAAGAACTGACCCTACAGCTGACCCTGTGGCAACAACATATCCAACAACGAGAGACCATAACAATTGGGGAGACTTAACAGCGCGATATACTCGCCATTCAGTTGCAGGAATTCCTGGTGGCAGTTATATGAGATTAGGACATAAACCGGTATGTGGGCTGTTAGAAAGCAATTATTATCTACCTCTTCGTTATGCACCACTTGAACTGGAATTTACAATTGTATCAGATGAACATATACCAGTAGTTACGCCTTTTACCGTAACTGATGTCAACTCTCAAAATGATGCCAAAGGTTATTATTTCACAACTGGAGACACCAGCACCTCGTTCGAATTGAATAACGTAATCATTCGGGCTGAGTGCATTACTTTGGATCAGACGGTCAACAACAACATAGTAAAACATTTGTTAGAGGGTCAAAGTTTGAAATTAGTTTTTCCAATGTATCACACTATGACGCAATCATTCAACGCGGCAGGAACTGAAATTAATATGAACATTGTTAAATCCGCTTCTAAATTAAATGGTTGTTTCATTACTCTCTATCGCCCACCAAGAGCAGGTGTAGATGCTGATAATATTAATTACTACAGACACGATAATTATATTTATAAGAGATGGAACTATTTTTACAATCCTCTGAATAATTCAAGAATCTTTGACGGTTTTGACCCAGATGGTGATGGTCGTGAGCGATTCTGCGGCAAAGGCTTTCAAACTCCTGAATTAGATTTGACTTGGCAATTACAAACTATTAATAAGAAATATCCAGAGTTTGAATGTCAATCAATGGCAGAAACCGCATATTATTTAAAACGAGCATTATGGACACTGGGTGAAAATATAAATATTCTTGCAAATGAATTTCTATAAACATTCAATATTAATTTTTGAATAAGGACAGTCTTACCGCCTGTCGAAGAAGCAACTATAATACTTCTGAAGGGTAATTTTGGCACGTGCTCATATTTAGATTGTTTGAATTCGTATTCAGTTATGTTTATTGGTTTTACTATTGGAACATCTGTCATAGTTGATATTAAAGATGTATTGAAAATTATTTTTAAAAAATTAACTTGTAAATCATACTAAATGGAACATCATTTTTATGGTATGCTGGTGGCGAATATCATAAAAATGGAACAGGCTTTCCATTGTTTCAATCAATGAGCATTGAAGCTAATTAGTTTGATGTATTGCAAAGAAAACCCCAAGTGCTGTGCCCTCCGAATATTCTATCATGCATGAAAATAATAAGATTAAATAACTATTTTACCTGATTATTTATATGAATAGGAGTTATTCAAATTATATTAATATAATAGATGAAGTAGAGAATATAGAACAGGTAATAATTACTGACAATAAAATTCAAAATGTTGTTATTATTCATTAGGAATAATTAAGTTTGTGATACAATATATCAAAAATAAGAATGTAAATCTTAATACAAATGCCAAAAAAGAAAAAGATTAAAGACAAAGAAGGACCAATGCCAGATATTGAAGCACGGAAAGAAACAGCAGAAAGTGTTAAATCACTCCCGCCCCGGCGCCTTAGAAACCTAAACTAACTTACATAGCTGCTTACGCCGAAGCTCTACGCAAGCTCTACCTAACCTTGGCTCTGTGCCACCTGGCTCTGTGTCACTTGGCTCTGTGCCACTTGGCTTCTTGGCTCTATGTAACTTGGCTCTATGTAACTTGGCTCTATGTAACTTGGCTCTATGTAACTTGGCTCTATGTAACTTGTAACTTGGCTCTATGTAACTTGGCTCTATGTAACTTGGCTCTATGTAACTTGGCTCTATGTAACTTGGCTCTATGTAACTTGGCTCTATGTAACTTGGCTCTATGTAACTTGGCTCTATGTAACTTGGCTCTATGTAACTTGGCTCTATGTAACTTGGCTCTATGTAACTTGGCTCTATGTAACTTGGCTCTATGTAACTTGGCTCTATGTAACTTGGCTCTATGTAGCTTGGCTCTATGTAACTTGGCTCTATGTAACTTGGCTCTATGTAACTTGGCTCTACGTAACTTGGCTCTATGTAACTTGGCTCTATGTAACTTGGCTCTATGTAACTTGGCTCTATGTAATTTGGCTCTGTGCAACTTGGCTCTGTGCAACTTGGCTCTGTGCAACTTGGCTCTGTGTAGCTTGTCCAAGGGCTCCGCACGGAAGAACCCTTCGCGATGCTTTCGGGAAAAAATAAAACATCAGAATGTTATTATTGATGCAACATAAGAAATATGACAATGAAACAACGGATGATATGGATTAAGAATACAAATTGAAAGTATAAGAAAAGTTTCATATGAAGAAACTAGAGAGATAGTATTAGAAAAAGAACCGTCTAATAATCCTGTTGAAGAGAAGTTTAAGAAAAAGAAAATGAACATGTTTAAAAATAGTAATTCTAATCAAAAGGACTACACGAAATTATTTAATTTAGTTTTTATGCTGAAGATCTTTTAATTGACAACCTCTTATTGAAGTTGAAATTGAATAAAGGGGCAAGTTATATACATGATAGGCGTTCTGTCTCGTTTTCCTTCTGGCTCAAATATCTACACGCCTTACATGCCGAAGATAATAGTTGGCTTGACCCACAGAGTGTAATGGTATATTTCACTGTTGAAAACAGTGACCCGTCAGACAATAAACGCTTAAGACCATTATCTCCTGCTTATTCCTTTTTTAGAAGAGAAATCCCGTCTTCCTACTTATAAAGGTCGCCCTAATAATAAAAACCATCCTCCAGAATTCAAAAACCCGGCAATACTACTTTTGGAATAGGCCAATACTAAACCAATTCTAAACTACAAAGTTTGATTTCCCGTTCGTCCTCCAAATCATCCGTATTAGGGGTACCTTTCTTTGCCCTGACTTCCCTTCAAAATAACTCCCCTGACTTCCTATCATCCATGAGTTCCCTTCACCCTGTGGCCCACGCTGCCTGCTCCGCGGCCTGCCTTTTGACTTGGAAGTCTGGTTGTCTGGCTGTCTTCAGGTGGCTCGGGTAGCTGGCTGTCTGCGCTAACAAACTTGCCAGTTGGCTCTCTCAATTTCTCTCTCTCTCTCTCTATCTCTCTCTCCCTCTGTATCAAACACACTTTCATGCGCACAAACCCACTCACACACCATCAAAAGCACAAAACCCACTCTCACACACCACAAACATACAAACACAAAACCCACTCTCACACACACACTCAAACACACAACACTCAAGCGCGAGGTTTACTGAACACCAATACTAAAACCAAGCTACTCCCAAATGCTGCCCTAAAGTTCCGAAAGCTGAGCAGGGGACCCCTAAGTATAGAAACTTTGTTTTTTAAATTCGGGGGGGACGTTTTATATTAGGGGGAAGCGATTAAGACTAATTGCTGGTAATCAACTTGTTGAAGACATTGACTACTACAACCGAAATCATCAAATGATGAGTTGCTTGATGTCAAAAAGAGCAAGAGACAATGAAGACACTCAGAGTTTTGGTTATAGACATGATGATCCTTTAAACACTCGTCGTGCTGTTCCCGCGTCGGGTCATATGGGTCCTGCGTATGATGCTTACACAATTCCCGGCTTTAGAAGATAAATGGCTGTAGGATTTAAACCGATGCTTGGTCTATTCAATCAATTTAAGTATATCCCGTTAAAAGCATGTCCTCTTGCTTTAGAACTTGAACTGGTTTCAAATTTTCCTGATTGTGTTATTTCAGTTGGTGGGACGAGGTTTCCGGCAACGCAGACTGAAGCCTTCATACAAGTGAGCAGTTCTCAACTAGTAACGCATTCCTACAAACTGGTTTGGTGAGCTTGGACAATGACCTTCATAATAGGTATGTTGCTCACCTCCTCGATTCAAAAGAACTTTCAATCACATAAAGTAATATATTTGTCAAACTAATCAAGTTCCTGATGGTTTGTCATCAAATAACATGCCTGTTGTTCGTTCAGTATCTAAACTCGTTGCCGCATCATCTCTTTCAGCAAAAGTGGAGTAGGCGATACTCACGTTATGAAATGAGTATCCTTGTCCTTCATTGACACAAGCATTCTATTATTTGCGAAAAGCATTAAATTTACCATTATTCCATCAACACCATTTATCAATTGAATATTCTGCTTACCGTCTTGACAAGTTTATCTTTGCTATGAATTTTGAACGTGTCCCGGATTCTTCATATACTGGAATAAACACTAAAGCAGGACAACAGCTTCTACTTCGTGTGAAACCTATTGGAAATATGCTTACAAGCTTGATGCCAGACACAATTTACATAACATTAGTGACATATATAAACAAATAGCATCTATATAATATATTATAACATAATATGGTTACCTTAGCTATTGACTATTCAAAGACGAATTTTATAAAATTGATTGTAAGGATTTGTACAAAGAGCAATTACTTGCCACATTAAATGGAAATAGTTCATTTACATCAAAAGAAAAGAATGACTATACAAAGCAATGGGCAAAAGACAATGAGGAGGGAGTACAACAACAAAGGCATGAGCGGTATGAGAGAGACAAAGAAAAGGCCAAAGAACAATTCAAAAACTCATGAAGAAGAAAATAAACGGTGGAGAAGAACCAAATTTGAGTGTTTATGTGGTTCAGTATTTAATCAGGCAGGTAGACGAAATAAGCAAATTTCTACAATTAGTTATATCGATTCTGCCTTCAATAAATTTAACAAACTTTGAAAATGTTGTAGCGCACACAATTAGCGAAATCAACCCTACAAGCGGGGTGGCAAATATTAGAAACATATATGCTAATCGACTAGACATAATTGATTTACTCAACAACAAAGCAGACCAAGTAGACACTTACACAAAAGCTATGATATAACTCAGTCATATAATAAGACAGAAGTTAATGTACTAGCAAATAACATCAGTTCAACACAATTCAGCAACCATAGCAAGTACTTTAGTTAATGTTTCATCAAATACATTTATAACAGGTAATCTGACCATATCTTCAAATACAAGTTTAATAATATCTCGTCAAACATACATTTAATAGAACAATTTAAGTGCCACATTAACAACACATTTGAATAACATTTCTTCAAGCACCGGTTTAATTAGTACAAATATTATTAATATTTCTTCAAACACACATGTGATAGATAATTTAAAGTTCTACTATAACAATTTATTTCAATGATATTAGTTCTAATTCTAGTTTAGTAGCAGGATTAAATAACATTGCAAATAATCATATTACAGCAATATCAGATTTACAGAACGGAGGTTCATTTAATGAATCAGATAATTGTAATAAAACACCCATCAATAATTTTCTAACAGATAAGTTATGTACACCAATATTAAATAATACATTAATACAATATAACAACAACATCAACACTTAAAATAGCAGAATATGGAAATTATAGTAATTTTTTTGAAGTCCGTAATGATTATTTTGATAGTTATATTCATGGAAGCTTAGCAGGTTCAACGATGTTTTAAAATCAGCGAGGTTTTGGTGATGTAGAAATTGATATTTCTTCAACTTTTCAAATACGAAAAATACTATTGAATAATAATACTACAAAATTAAGTAATTTACTAGTATCAGGTATATTTTCTTTGTCATCTATTTTTGATATAGCAGGTTCTGATGCTCGTTATGTTTTACAATCAGAGAATTTAGCAGGATGAGATAATTGAGATGGTAGAATGTGCATGAGTAGTTCAGGAGGTCAATGGGAGACTCAAATAGGAGATGCTACTGTTGGTCGTGTGTGGGTTAAGGATAGGTTTGGTTTAGGTGCTGTTGGTGTTAATGGTTATATTTTCAATTGTGCTGGTCAAGCAAGATTTACTGATGCAGTGCAGTTTGTCTTAATAATGGTTCATATTTGAATTTTCATAATAATGGTTCAATACGAAGATATACCCCTGATGCAACAGAAGGTTTATATTTGGCTCAGAATGATTTCGTTGCTGTTAGTGTCAATATTTTACGTGTGATGGATTAGTTAGTAAAGCATTTTTGAATAAACCTGTTGATGTGTTAAGTAATATTTATACGAAGGCTGATGTTAATTGTGATCATGTTAATATTGATACCAATGGTAGATTAACAATTGGTACAAACCGTGAGTTATACAGATATGTTAGTGCTTTCTCATCTTTTGATATGAGGAATACTGATGTGAGTTCTTCAATTAGGTTCACGCCACGGCCATTGAATTTTCTCCGAAAGTCGTCACCCTTCAGCGGAGAATGCTTTTCCACATGCTCTTCTGTCTCGCTTTGCGGGTGACACCGTAGTACTCGCGTGCTACAGATAGATCCAAGACCCCTTGGCCAATGAGTCCTTGCAATTCATTCTTTCTTCATGCAGTTTGTGGAGACCCTGCCGTTCAGTCTAATATCGTTGGTACAGTTAATATTTCTACCTTTTAACACTGCTACTGCTGATGTAATGGGTAATTTATTTGCTGACGATGTTTATGTTAAAGCTGGAGGAGCATTAAGAAGCAATCATATAGCACCTAATGGTGGCACATTAGTAACCGTTGATACTAATTTAGCAGTTCAAAATTCCTATTTAGCAACTAATACCATTCAATCATATGATTTAACAAGGAGGAACAAATATAAATATGGGCACATGTGAAATATCAACTTAATATGATGGAACTATTTCATCAACAACCGATGTAGTTGTAAACGCTTCGCGTTGCCCGCCTCAGCCCAGCCTAGTTTGAGGGAAGGGTCAGGAACACCGAAATCCAGTGTTGGGAAGGTCCGAATACCTGAAGCTGGCTCCAGACAAGTCAGACAAGCCGGCCTCGCCTGTGGCCCACAATGCCTAAGCAGTCGATGGCGAAGAGGGGATGATGCAGCTACAGAGCCGTGGCTGGCATACGTTTACTATCGCCAGTCTCGGCGCTAGATAGGCTGAGGCCTGCGAGTCTCAAACAGGGTGGGCTTGGGTGGGGTTGGCTTAGGCGGGTTGCTGGTTGGGCTGGGCCTGACTGCGAAGCCATGGGTGGGTTGCTGGCCGCTGGGCAGCTGTTGGTTGCGCCTGGAACTTCGGTTGGGCGGGCTGGGCTGAGCTGTGCTTGGGCGGGTCGCTGGAAGGGCTGAGGCTGGGTAGCGAGTTGCTGGCTGGGCTGGGCCTGAGGCCAGTCGCAGACACGTAAGACACGCCAGCAGGCGGGCTGAGGGACTGGGCCTGAGGCTAGTCTCAGGCCTTGAGACCAGTCTCAGACAGCTTGAGAGCAGTTTCAGACACGTGAGACTGGTCGTTGGCCTGAGGCCAAGCCTCAGACACGTTAGACAAACCTGACCTTGGCGGGCTGAGCCTGCTGGTGGGCTGGGAGCTGGGGGCGGTAGTGGCTGGCATGCCCTGAGATGCGCCGGGGCCTGGGCTGGGCAGGCTTTGGGCTGGGCCTGAGACTAGCTTCCACAAGGCTGCGAAGCCATGGGTGATTTGCTGGCTGCCGGGCAGCCGGACTACGCTGCTGGGGCCAGACGCGAGCAGGAGGTCAAGGCCTGGGTAGCCGGACTGAGGGGCTGGGGCACGTCAGACAGGCTTAGTAGCTGGCATAGCTTGAGACCAGTTTCAGACACGTGAGACTGGTCGTTGGCCGGCCAGTCTCAGACACGTTAGACAAACCTGACCTTGGCACGCTGGGCTGAGCCTGCTGGCTGGGAGCTGGGGGCCGGCCTAGTGGCTGGCGTGCCCGATGCGCGGGGCCTGGGCTGGGCAGGCTGGGCTGGGCTTGCTGGATGACTTGGGTGCTTGGGCTAGGCCTGTTTCAGACAAGCTTGGCTGGTTGGGCTGGGCCAGGCCTGGCCACCAGGATCTCATGCTTTTCAGGACAAAAAGCAATTTTTTAGTGATTTTCGACAAAAATGGACCCATGGATCTCCACTCCGACGAACCCCGAAAATTTCAAGGCCCGCCGGACAGGATTCTGGCCCAGCCGACATGGGTGGGGCGGGCGGGGTCGGGCCGGCAAAATTTTGGTCGGGGAGAGGGGAAAAGCGAAGATTCTCTTTGGAGAAGAGATCTGAGCGCCCTTGGCCCCTTTGGGGCCGAGGCGAATATTTACAACGACAAACACAGCGCTTAGAGTAGCAGATAGTTCAACTACACCTTCGGTTTGATTAATCTCTTCCCCCTATTAATAAATACGGCCCCCCCCCCCCTATTATAAATAAATCCTCCCAAAAATAGATTTTTTTTAATTGGGGTTTTCGGGGTTGGGTTTTTTTTGCTTTTCCAACCATGTGAGGGTTCGCATAGGATTTGGAGGAAATGGATTGAAATGTAAGGTCCGCGAGTAAGCGGTTTAATAAGGAAATTTCATGTATCATTCTATTTGTTTTTCAGTTTACTGGTTGTTTGTTGGCAGCCAGGCAGGTTAGCCAGCATGTATGGGGGAGAGACAGTCGCAGCTTAAAAGTGGGGCTGGAAGCTTGTTAAAAGTGCCCCCTAATAAGGATTCCAAGACTTTAGTATTGGTTTAGTATTGGCGCAATTAAAAATCAATTGTGCGGAGTGGAAATCTGGTCTCGGGCCCCGGATTTGCATTTATTATTAATGGGGGTCATTCATTAATTGGGGGAGGAGATTATCTATTGATAAGACATTTGGATCGACAGTAAATACTGGAAGTTATACAAATAATGCTCCATCAACTTTTAATGAAAATGTAACAGTTGCTGGAGCGAAGAAATTGTTATGCAATACACTTGAACCATCAACAGGGACTAATATAGGTTTAACAGCGACAACAGTAACCATTAACGGAACATTTGTTGATTCAAGTGACTCGCGATTCAAATATGACATCTATGATTAAGAAATTTCAACCGAAGAAGTTTAAAAGACACGGTAGAAATGATGGTGGTAAAACATCAGCTTATAGTCCCCTATTAATTTCCGTTTTTGGCCCGAAAAAGCTGCCAAAACAGCACTTTTTCGGCCAAAGTCATGCTTGTCATTGGTGATGTCATCGCTTGTCATTGCCTCCTTTTTGCTGGAAAAAGTGCGCAAAACGGTCAATTTCCTGAATTCCCGAAAACCTCGTTGTTTTCATATACTCAAAATTCTTAATGTCTTCCATACTGTTATTTTCTTCGTCTTTGCTTTGACCAATACCCATTATATATTATTATTTGGTTTTTTCAATTCCTTAACTTCTTTTTCAAGTTTTCCAATTTTACCATTCAACTCTCAAACTGCCTTATGAACCAGCACGGGAAAACTAAATAATTCAATCCTAAATACTCTTTATCTTTACATACAATATTTTCAACATCTTGAGGAATTGCTTTTAATACTTCGTCAGCGATGCATCAAGAATAGGAGAATTAGAAAAAGAAAAATCTGACAAACTAATATACAAACTTCCAAGTTTACAATTTTGTAACGCTTGATTGATTTAATAATATTACTAATAATGAAAGTATTAATATTATTATTTAAAACATGTATCAACATTTTACTAACAAAAGTTTGTTTATCATTATTTTGTAGTTACTTTGTTCAATTGTATTGAAATAAGATGATTAATTATAACCACAACCGTTTGTAAATGTGTCTGTCCAAGTGTTAATCCCTTTACTTGTGAAATAAGAAAGATTAAACAACTTATTTGACATTATAACGCAATTTTCAACAAAGTATGTTTTCCAATCTCACTAGCTTTTTTACACATATCATAATCAATTGATAATTTTAATGTTTTATGTTTTGAAGTAATTCTAACTCACTTAAATTAAAATATATGATGCACAGTTGTTAATTTAAAATTGTCAGTTTCAAAATACAGTATATTGTTTGATTTGTAAGACTTATATACTGGTTTACATTTATTAGTACATTATTTAACAATACTAGTATTTTGTTTTTTAATAATCTAACATCACCTAAACTATAAGATAATACGGTTTTGTTAATTTCTAATGGTAAATCATAAAATATCATACTCCGTTTATATACTTACTATTTTTGATTGCTTTCTCAAATCTAACAGAAAACATATTTTTAACATCTTTGGAATTCATATTAACATAAAACAAACTATAAGGTGCGTCATCTACTGCTTTATGATGCATATTTAACAGTTGCTCTTTATCAACGATGGCGGAGTTTTCCTCAATGAATGACATTAACTCTGATACATTCTTCAATTTGAAGATATACAATGAACTTGAATTCAGCCTAATGATTGGTGCTAAGACACGGATTTTTTTGAACGCTTAAACAAAAACTAATGGCATCGTGCCTACCTCTCGTTGCCAGTCCGTGTAATAGCTTACTGTATCTAACAAAATTAGGGTCGTCTGCAAAATCATCAACAATGATTAAAATTGAATGAAGTTTCTTGTTCTTTCATATCGTGAATCATGTTTTGTGTGCTAGTGATTTCTTCCAGTTCTTGGGGTTGGGAGGTGTCATAATATAACTTTTCTTTTTCGTCATCAACCTTCATATTATCTTTGGTATTTCTTGACTTCAACAAAGGTAGGGTCATTATGGACGGACGGGCTAAAAATGAATATACGAGCGAAGCAGTCCCTATAAACATTTAACATGAGTTTTGGATTAAAACTGTTTTGCCACCCGTTGATGAAGCAACAACGATTGAGCGAAAAGGTAGTTTTGGCACATGCTCGTATTTAGATTGCTTGAACTCGCAACCAGTTATGTTTATTGGTTTTACTATTGGAACTTCATGCGTAATAAAGTATTTTTATATAGACATATAAAAACTTTACCTATATAATAATGTCAAGAGAATATTTTAATTTATGTGATGTAGGGGATATTCAAAGTTTATTTAATTTTTGGTGATGTCATAATACATTGCACTAACGAAATGTATTATGATACAATGTTAGATTGTTTATCGTTAATTACAAGAGAAAATCTTGTACTGCCTAAACCAACATCTGAAAGTGATGATAAACTGATTTCAGAAAGTTAATAAGTTTTATGAAAGATTATCCTAATAGATATACCAACGAAATGTTAAATGCTGTCGAAGAAGTTACTAATAATAGCATTAGATACATTAATGTATCAACCTCAATGACAGTTAAAAACAATACATGGTTTAAATACATAATTATATATGTTTATTAAATGGAACACCTCTTTATGACATGCTGGTAGTGAATGTCATAAAATGGAGCAGGCTTTCCATTGCTTCAATCGAAAAGCATTGAAGCTAATTAGTTTGAGCCCCGCTTGTGTGCGCAGTGAAGAAACCCCATTGCTGAGCCCCGAATATTCTAACATGCGTGAAATAATAAGAGTAATTAAAAACAATTCGTCTTATTATATGTATGACTATTGTCCATTGCAGTTGTAGTAAGACTGATGATGACAAATATGTATTTAATCATCTAAAATCAAAACATCATCAGAAAATTCTGGAATATAGATGGAATAAAGACGATAGAATGAAAAACTTTGTAAGAAAAGAATGAAAGAATTAGAAAATAATTTATGTTATTGCTTATATGAACAGAAGTTATTCAGATTATATTAATTTAGTAGATGAAGTAGAGAATATAGAACAAGTAATATTAACTGACAATAAAATTAAAAATTTTGTTATTATTCATTAGAATTAATTAAGTTAGGAATGCAATATAACAAATTAGAAATGTAAATATTAATATCAGTGAGAAGAAAGAAAAACAAAAATAATAAGACAGGTTTAAATGTTTCTTCAACAGATGAAGATAGTGGAGAAATTGTTCAAGAATCATCGGTCGTTGAGTTTGCTTGTCTTATGTGCAAAAAGATGTTGAAAATGAAAAATGAAATAGAAATACAAAAGAAAGGAAACTGCAAATGCTCGTGTATTCCAGCAAGTTTTAAAATAAGTAAAAATGATAAGAAAATGAATATTGATAAAACTAAAAACGGCATCAACTTAGAAACAGATGTTCATAATATAACTTGTAAATGGGGTAAGGATGCAGCATGATGAAAACGAAGAAAAGGAAACTGTTAAACAAATGATGAAAAATTCGAATCTAAAAAGTAGATTACCATAATTTGGACATTTTGTTTTAAAGTTAAATTTTAAATTATAGTATATATGGAAGGTGTAGATAAACTGATGTTGAGAATTGATGAGATAATGGAGCAAAATAAACAAATTTACCAACTGTTAGAAAGTAGGGAGAAACCAGCTTACAATACTACTAACAATTATCAGCCAAAAGAAGTTGATAGAGAGAGCGCTGAATACAAGAATAATCGAAATGTAGATATTAAAAGACTTAATGGAAAAGTCATTAAAGAGACTAAACAATCAAGTCTGGATTACTGCTATCCAGAAGTGTGTTTAATCACTAACTAACAGAATTTCGTGTCTCAAAACCATTTTTTTATTCCTGCTACTCTGTAAGTTTTATCACCAATAATATCATATTCAATTTTATCAACATTGAATATTCTATTAGACAATTTAGAGTTAGACTCCTTTCTGTCGGTGTAATTACCCCTTTTCTTTTGAAACACTTTTATCTTATCGTTTTCTCTCTATTCTGGGATACTTTCTTTTGTTCCTTTCTCGTAGCTTCAGATCGACCTTTACATGAATTTCATTGTCGTCCTTGTGTGCTTCGGTCGGTGTCATCCTTGTTGATGAGTGTAACTCGTTGTTGTATTGTTTCAATGCTGGTGTTAGGGCAACGGTCCATTTCATGCTGTTAAACCTAACTCGATTGTGAGTTGTGTTTGTCATCGTCCTAATAAAGCGTTCCGCCACGTTTGCACGGGTCTTCGTAACGATGTCGTTTATTCCATCGCTGTTGAAGAAATCCTGAACCCTTGTTCTTGGTAGCAAACGCTCGATCATCATCAGAATACACGGACATAGAATAACCCATCTTTTTCAAACTTGCTCTCAACGCCTTCAAAACGTGCTCTCCGTCTCTTTCCTCCATCGGTATTACATCTGCGAATTTACTGAAGATGTCAATCACGACTAAAGCATACTGTGGAACATCTTTGACCTTCGCTAAGGGTGTCATGTGCATTCTATCGAATTGGTACTCCCATCTAGAAAACGGAGCAGTAAAGGAATTAGTGCCTTTATATTTTTTGTTTGGTTGTTTCTTTAAGAAAGACTTAACATCCTCTAATGGTATGGACGGGTCTTCCTCATTTGCCTTTTTGTGAGTTGCTTGAATACTACCATACCCAGTATCCAGGTTGTAATAGACATTACTGATAATCTCGTCTTTTGTTAATCTTCTTGCCATTATATCATTGGTTAGAAATTATGTAGAAACAATTATAAAGAATGATGGTTTAAGATGGTAACGGAGAATCGTTATAAAAATTGTAAAATTTTAGCACGTGTGAAAGCTTGAGTCAAAGATTAATAAGACAATGATGTACTTATAGACGTTGTAAAAGACCGGAAGGCACGGAACAAAAGTTATAGAATTATTTGATGAGTATGGCGAGGAAAGCTGTAAAGTTGAACTTGTTGAAATTACCCTTGTGATAGTAAAGAAGAACTACAGAAAAGAGAAGGTTTTCATATACAACAAGATGAATGTGTCAGTCGGTGTTTGTCAGGAAGAACTAGAACGGAATATTCAGCAATGTATCGGTCAGAAAACCAAGAGAAAGTACAAGAAGGTCAGAAAGTATGGTGTGAGAACAATAGGGCAAAAGACAAATCACGAGAATGGAATGAAAACAACAAAGACAAGAAACGACAGACAGGAATTGAGTATAGGGAGAGGAACAAAGACAACTTAAAACAGAAAGCAAAAGAACACTACGAAAGGAATAAAGAGCATATCAAAGAAAGAGTTTGCCAATATGGTAAAATCAGGCTTGAATGTGAGTGTGGGTCAATTACAAGAAAGGCAGATATGTGCAAACATATTAAAACTAGAAACCATCAGGAATGGTTACAGCAAAATCAACCAGAACCCAAACCCCCAGAGTAAAATATAAACTACTTAAAGAAAAATGCCGTATGAACTAACAGAAAAATGCCCGAGGGTAAAATGACTGAGATATAAATTGAACAGAACTGAAACAAAAAGAAGGACAAAGCACTGGACTGTTGTAGGTGGTGATGATATAAAGAGACACATAATTAAGTATTACATTTCAACAAATATACCCTTTAAGCATTAAAAGCATCGAAGATATAGTTTTTAATGAACACGGAGACTTAGATTGTTTGTTAGATGGTATTGTAGGCGGTGAAGGTTATGAAGCAACGATAATAGTTAAGGTAAATATGTTTGCAAGATTTCATCATTTCAATTATTATGAAGACGATGAATTTAGCACTTTTCCTTTTAACTTTCATAGTGGTGATGTTGTAGATAAGTAACCATAGATATAATAGCTGATGCAATATACAGTTGTATGGTTGATGAAAGAAGTAGAATGAATTTTGAAGGAGTAAAAAGCATAAGGTTTAAAACTAATTGGTGATGAGCCTGTATAGTTCAAAACTAAACCACAAGTATAACATTTATATTCTTATATGTTATAATTATAGCGAACTTTTAACTTATAAACATTTCATTAAATAACAAACCAGAAGACCTGCCCAAAGCTCAACCCATGAAACAGCAGAAAGTCCTAACCTCTTTCATTCAACACAAACTAAAGTTTGAAAACCGGAACGAAACAGGGGACCAAATCACAAATTCGTTATCACATTCATATCGTTATTTCATGGCCCCAGAATCAGCCTTTTAAAAACGGATAAGATAGAACACGTGTTGAAAAGCGAAATTAAAAAAACAACAAAAACAGAACAGGCAACCATCAACCCCCAGCCCCCTAGAATCAGCCTTTTCTACTTTTTTTAGGGGTGGACCCCTGCCAATAGGTAGGTGTCTTGAAACTGCGAGACGCAAAGTGAGCCTTTGTAACTATCTAGACTATAGACTATAACCGCAAGCGCTACCTTGTTTCAGATGCGCAGGTGGCCGCGGAGCTGACATCGATTCCGAAGGCTCGCGTCTCTCTCCTCGGCCCGGGGGACCACGGGCTGCGGCCCTCCGCCTGCGCCGCTGCCGCCGGGCACTGGCGCCTGGCCCGGCGCCTCAGAAGCCACGAAGACGAAGCAGACGAAGCAGAAGCAGACGCCCAGCTCAAGTACGAGAACTCCGAGAACTCCGAGAACTCCGAGCACTCGGGACCGTTGCTGCTCCCCTCCCCGGCCTCGCCGGCCTCGCCGGACTGGGCAGAGCTCTTGGATGCAACTAGCGCAATCCCTCCCGCCACCTCCCGCCACCTCCCGCCTTGCCAGTCTTGTGTGCTTCTTGGGCATTTGAGGCTGTCTCTTCCTGAAGTTCACTTAGACCTGCCAGCAGTGCTGCCTATCCCGTGCGTTGAGCGGAACATCAGCTTTGCGGAATTCATGCAATACTTCCGAACAAAGAGGCCATTTCTGATTCGCAAGGGTCTTGCTGTTTCGGCGAGCGCACGTGCTTTGTTGGACGCCTTGGACAGATCTGATCTGGATGGTGCAGTGGGCAGCATTCCCTATGCCCACGATTTCATGCCTCGGGTGGCACGGCAAGCCGATGGTCTCCAAGAGGTGCTCCAAGGGCACGCCTATTTGTTTCTTGAGATCGAGAGGGAAACCCGACTGGAAGAGCTTGTGCAGACCTATGGGCTGTTTGGCATGAGGAGCTGGTTCAACTTCGACCAAGAACTTCATTCCGTGCTTCAAGTGTCCTTGGGACAGAGTGGCACGGGTGCACCGTGGCATTGGCACCAAGATGCCTTCAACGTCTGCTTGGCGGGTGAGCGGGCCTGGTTTCTGAAGCCACCTGCGGAGGCTCTCATGTCACGAAGGCCTGTTTCGCAAGGCCTTCCCCACCTTGCAGGGTCTTATTTTGCAAAGCAAAGACACGGAGACGTGCTTTATGTCCCAGAGCTTTGGTCACACGCAGTGGTCAATCTGATGCTTTCCTCATCTCTGGCGTTCGAGTTCGGGACTGGAAGCCAGCCAGAAAAGTGAGGTGAGGTGCGGTGAGGTGAGGTGAGGTAAGGTCAGAAAAGGCGGTGAGGTGCTCAGGCAATGTTCAGCTTGTGCCCGTGAGGTACCGTAGCGTGCTGTTGCTGGGCACGGCTGTGGCACGAGCTTTCGGCCTGAAGGGCAAGATGCTGGAGGCCGCGAGGGCCACGCATAGCGCGCAGGAGCCAAACTCGCGCCGCCCAACATACACACGCAAGCGAGCAAGCAAACAACCAAGCACGCAAGCAAGCGAGCAAGCTTCCATCCTTCCACCCACCCACCCACCCACCCACCCACCCATCCATCCATCCATCCATCCATCCATCCACCCATCCACTTGCTTACTTACTTACTTACGTACATACACACATAAATGATTACTTGCCTACTTGCTTACCTGCTTGCTTGCTTACTTGCTTACTTACATACCTACATTGTTACTTGCTTACTTGCTTACTTACATCATGTGCACTCGCTGCCTTTGGGCAACAGGCCTTGATGACTTTGGATACAACAGCCCACAGACAAAAGGGTGCAACGAGAACGGAGATGCGGCCAAAAGGAACAAAGCTCCAGATACACAACACACAACAAGGACAGATCGGTATAATAGCCCCAACTGCAACACTGACGCCGCACAGCGCTGCGGACGCGGGGTACGCAGGCGACTACTGGCAGTTCAACAGCAAAGGCAAACTGGTGAGAACACACAGGCAGTCCAGGAAGACACTCTTCACGCCATCATGCACACAGTGTCCAGCCCCAATGGAAAAGTGGAGGACTACAGCAGGCCGACCTGCAAAGACCACGAGTACAGTGTCAGCTAATGGACAACCCACGCAGAGCACAGCAATGGATGTGGAAATGAGAAGTAGGCTTCAGGATCAAGAAAGGCAGAGCGCCTCCACACTGCAACAACAACCGGAGATGTCCGGAAGAGCGTGCCAGAAAGGGTTTCAAGTGATTCCTCGCCCACGCAGAAGACGGGGAGGAAAGCAGCCGTCGCAATCAGCACATGAGTCGGCAGCGTCATGTGCCATCACGCAGGCGCGGCTGGACAAGCGCCACGATTATGGAGGTGGCGCAGAGAAAGGCCAAATTGGAGAAGAGCAAGCTTGACACGACGGACCTCCATTGCAGAATCTCACGCAATGGAGACAACAAGGCCCAACCAGTTGGGGAGGAACTCGTTAAACTTGTAGAAGATGAATGGACAACAACCACCAAAGACTGCAGACAAGCCTTGGACAGGAGATACTGGAACACAGCGTGACACACCTTCCAAACTTCCACTGTGGTGCCATGAAAGGCTTTGCAGGCAGCCAGGCGCGCCCAGTTCTCACAGCCATTCTGGGACGGCGATGGCATGCGACGGCCACGCAACTGCAATTCCTCATTGAGTCTCTGAGTGTCACACAATGCTGCAATCGGACGGCAGGGTTCCTACCAGCGTTGACCAAAGCAGTGGCCACGCCAACGAAGAATGTCAACATCGCAGCAAACAACTCGTTGGAGCGGACAGCTTGCAATCGGAAGGCGGAGTTGAGCCAGTACGCAGCAGACTGTTTGGGCAAGCCAGGACACTCGAAGCACAAGTCAGACAAAGCTATAACAGAGAAATATCACTATGGAGCACCCACTTCTGGCGCACATCCTGAACAGACACGCTCTCCGCAGTACTGGGGCAACAATCTGTTTGAAAAGACGGTTTGACGTGCCGCTTGATGCAAGTGCTGGAATGACTACACATGGCTCAGCTGTCCGTTGGATGCAAATTTGCGTCGTCGTGCGTGGGGGACCTCAATGAAGCATCCACACAAACCCCCAAGAGCTGAATGAGATATGAGGACGCTGCCACTTCGGTCCCTCTGAGCGGTATTGCGATTTCCACAGCATCCGGTAGTGTGTTGTTGTCCTGCTCTTGGCGAGTTGGAGCTCCCATGTTGTGTTCCGAATCCGTTGCCCTGCGCTTTTTGTTTGCAAATTGATGCTAGCCGATCACAAGTGCTCACCAAGGTTTGCTTAGTGATGGTGCCGCGTGCTCCAGTTGGTCGATTGTGACTGGATGGGTGGATTGTGTTGTCTGTCTTAACGGTCTGCTATGTGCTGAATATTTTAGCCCAAGGCATGCTGTCATGATATTTCCGATCGTCAATTGTGGAGCACTCTTCTATTCCCTGCAACTGTTGTTGCTGTTGATGCAGCTGTGTTGTATGGAAAGGCAGCCAAACTTGTCCTATAGGTGTGTGATCTCCCCAACTGCTTTGCTACCATGTTGAATTCAAACCTGATCCCTGCAAGTGAATGGCCAGGGACTATCGCACCCTTTTGTTTGTTGGCTGCTGCATCCACTGTACCAAGATCAAGGCCTGTGGCCCAAAGGCAGCGGGCGCATGTGTTTTAACAACAAACACTCTTAAGTCAGGAAGCAATTCAGCTCGTACCAAGAAACGCCGGGTCATGTCACGCGAACAAGAACCAGCGCCCGAACAAACACTTGGAGCCTGGGGAATAAGTTTGGGCCTGTCGGGAATTCTTATGTGGCTAGCAGACGGTGACACCTGCGCCCTCTGGCAGGTTGTAACCCAGGGTCGCACGCGCTTGTGCTCCCGGCCTATTGACTGCATTTGATTGACCCAGTTGGAAAGCTGACAGGTTGACCTTCCCACATCCATCAGGAGTGAGCCACTATTGGCCCGCATCTCAGCCTCATGAATCGGTGTCTCTCAGTTGCTCTCTCGGTGCCGGGTTTCTCAGGAATGACCGGTGCAACACTAAGCTTGCTCTGAAGGCTGGCTTTCGCCGTTGGCCATTGTGCACATCGGTTCTTGAGAGGCGCTGAAAGCAGAGCTGACGCTCATGCGACGACCTGAGAGATGCAACAGGTAGTCCACGTTCACCCAGGGTCAAGTTGCGAGAACACTGACATGTTTCTCCATCTTGTACATAGCACGAGAGGCTCTTCAAGTTTCGGGTTGCGATTCTGACTAGAATCATCAAGCACGAGCTCGGGGGCGATGAAAAAAAACAACGTGGCGCATGCAGAGCAGAAGAGTGGCGCTTCTAGAATACAATTATTGCTTGCGTGACACCGTGGCGGGCCATGGGCCGACAAGTAGCATTAAGGTACTCGGTATTTGTTCGAAGATTCCTCGCAGCACAAGTCATGCATCAAACGAGCCACCAGACATCTATACAGGGCTTGGACCGCCAACATGATTTGAAACCAATTGGATGCATGTGCCTGCGCAATGGAGCGGACGCGGCATCGGCCGTCTCGTTCTGTGACCCATGCCCAGAGGGTTGAGGTCGCGGCCGCGCCTCGGCGCTCGGCGCTGCGCGGGGCGCGTCGCGAGGACGACATCGACGTCGAGCGTGAGGCACGCGACAGCCGAGCGTCGCGCCAAGCGCCCCCGCGCTCGCGCACGCTTGCAAGCTTAGCGCCCAAAGCAAAGGCGAAGGCGGCTCTCAGAACCAACGTGAAGGGGAAGGTGCAGCCGAAAGTGGTGCCACAAGCAGCACCACAGCCAGAGATGAAACCCAAGCAAGAGGATTGGGGTCCTTGGCTTTCATCCAATCGCAAGAGCTGCGTGCGCGCCATGTCCAAGAAGCTTCTCCCAGGTCGCAAGCGGGAGGCTGACATTGCGACTCCCAAGGCCAAGGCCAAGGCCAAAGCAAAGGCCAAGGCCAAAGCAAAGGCCAAGGCGAAGGCAGTGGCCCCGGCACCGGTGGAACCCGTACCGACACCGGACACGGACGAGACACCGGTCAAGAAGGCTCGGTGGTGGGCGCTTCCCGACGTCACCCTGGAGTCCGAGAAGCATGAGGTTAGGATCGAGGCGGGGCACGCAGAGAACGCAGAGAACGCAGAGAATCCGGAGAAGGAGATGGCGGAGAAGGAGAAGGCCGAGAAGGCCGAGAAGGCGCAGAAGGCGGAGAAGGTGGACAAGGTGGAGAAGGAGAAGGTTGCGAACGCTTTCGGGGCTTCGGGTTCGGGATGCCCGATGCGCAGGAGCTCTCGACGGGGGAATCAGAGCACGTGCGGTCTGAGGCACGGGTAAGACACTCACAGTACCAGAACGGAATTTGAGTGCTTTCCCGCCAGGCTGACGGGCCAGGGCCCCGGGGTGGGTTTAAAGGTGGTAAGGTGACTGCGCTAGATTGTGAGTTTGGTTCAGGTCAAAGAAGGCTGGGAAATGACCCTTCAGCCTGTGCTTGCTTGGCTCGCGGTGTTGGCAGGTTCTTCTCTGCGGGGATTTGGATGGCGACCTTAACCTGCTCCAGAGGCTCTTGCAAGACTTGAAGGACCTTTGCCACGAGACTTCGAGACCTCTGAGCAGTCCTTTGCTTCCAGTTTCGGCCCCGATTTTCGGCTCAAGACGTCAAGAATGCGTCGCACACCTGCATTGTATGCCGCCTGGCAAAATCAAAAAATGGTTCACTTCACAGCTTTTGAGCTCCAGGTTGGGCTGGTCATTGGCCACTATGCCTTTCTTCATTCACGACTGTCACGACTGACTGATTGCGCTGGCCTCTCGCGGCGATTTGCCATCGCCAGCTTGCCGGGCATCCTGGGAGCTTTTGGTTCAGAAGCCTCCGCTGAGAGCTGTGAGCACTGCTGCGTAACAGAGACTCGGCGCTTGAGCTCTTGGACCGTTCCACACTGTGCCCTTTGCTTTTGTTGCCCTCTGCTAAGGACTGGTGTTCATGCGACCACCGCATTTGCGATTGCAAGTCCATCCTGAAGGCTCACGGATTCTCGACTCCTCGGGATGCTCCCTGCTCAGAAGATGCATGCCATGCAAAAAAATGTCCAGCATAAACACCACAACTTACAACAGGGCTCCTTAAAAGAAACATGTTGCCCGATTGAAACTGGCATTTTTCACCAAAATAAAGAAACAACACCACTTACAAGGCATTGTTCATGTGTATAATGTAAGGATCCCTGTTACAAACCGCTGCAGTTAATTTTGGCCTCTCATGGAATACAGCAGATGTGACAGGCTTCAGGAAGGCGACTTTGCACATTCAGCAGCATTACAGACATTGCAGAAAGTCGACGATTGCAAGTGGAACAACCGGGTAGCCTACAATCCTGAAGCGGGATGGGAAGAACAACTGTTTGTGCGTGGACGCAACTTCGGTACAGTCTAGTCATTGTAAACCTGGAAACTAGCCCAAGGCAACTGTTGGAAACGTCCTTGCAGCAAAGCTGCAAGCATGTCCAGATTTTGGCGTGGCCAAACCCCTCGGAAAGATCGGACCTAGCACGTTGAAACAGCACAACGGTTGGCATCAGCCACCGAGAAAACATGGACAAACGTTATTTGAAGCAACAGGATCACTTTCCGAATTGTAGGGCGCTGACTACCTGGGCTGTCACCGTCATTTTTGAGTAGTGTAGAGTAGCATTTTTTAGATGCAGGAGCCAAAAGGAGGGGAACTGGCATGGTGTAGCCTGGCCCTCTAGCCCTCGGGCCAAGCAACCTCGCGTAGACTCCGCGTAGTCACTGGCAAACGATGCAATTTTAAGCAGCACGGCTCATTTGGGTGATTTTGGCTCTTGAAGTATAAGTTTGGCATTGGGCACGTGTTGATGTGGCATTCTGCAAGTGTCAGACCGGCATTGGACAATTGTCCATGAACTACCCCCGCCACGTGAGCACGACCCACAAAAAGCTTGCGATGAAACATTGATTTGGGCGGAGCTTGGGGAGTTCGCGAATGTTGGAAAAGATCTCGGGTTTGAATGTTAGGTTGCCATATGTTGCATATTTGTTTGGACGTTTCCATCGATCTAAGGTGTCCGAGGCCCCGGCGCCTTGGTACCGCAACCTGGGCTGGGAGTCTGCGCGGCTGCCCCGGTTCTTCCCGGTGTCGGCACAGGCGTTCAAAGTAAAAAATAAAAAAGTAAAAAAAAGAAGTCGGAGATTCGGAGATTCGGCTTAGACTCCGCTCCTTTGGATTCGAAAGGACCTCGAGGTGCGGAACTCCACGCTGGCGCCGGACGGGGGGGCCGGGCGGGGCCTCTTCGCTCGCCGAGACCTGCCGAAGGGCGCGGTGCTGCCGCCCTACGCCGGCCAGCTGCTCACCTACCGAGAGGTCGGAGTCGGAAAAGCGGAGTGTGACATGCAAGGAGCAAGACGCAGAGGGTGTAGGGAAACTCGGAAAATCCAGACCCTGGGAAGGTGGGAAGGAGGGAGTTCAATGAAGGCATGGAGTATGTGTGGTGCCCGCTGAAGAACGGGCTGCAGATCCTGCCACTGTCTCCAGAGGAACTGACTCAAGGTCCGCAGGCGGAGAAGATGAGCTTTTGCGTGGACAGCAAGGATCAGCTCACAGAGAACCCTGCGCGCTTCGTGAACGGGGCTGCCTCTTCCGAGCAGTGCCCCCTGATCAACATCAAGATGTGCGAGCTCGGCCGGGTCATGCGCTGGTCTCAGATTTGAGCAATCTCGACCACATTGCCTTCAGCCTATTGGGGATCCAAGGTACTTCCGCACCAACGCAGCAGTTCCCGCGGGGACCGAGTTAGTGACGAACTATGGCGCAAACTACTGGAACTTCCAGGGATGCGGGCCGGTGCCGGCCTGGTAAAAGAGGTATGCGCTCTCCAATGAAGCGCGGCCGAGTGGATATGAGTCACATTCATTTTGTTTTGCTTTTCGCGGCAAGGACAACGGCACTGACATTGATCTCGTCTTTTGCGTTGGCCGCTTCGTGTCAGTGTGCACAGTGTCAGTGTGGCGTGAAAGGCGGGCCTTTGCAAATTTTGGCTAGGCCTTCAAGCATCGAGGTGCCGCGCGAGGATTTCCTGCGCGGGGACCCCACAGAGTCTGAGAGTCAGAGAGATGCGACATGATGAGACATGATGTGACATGATGAGAAATGGCTGTGGATCAAGACCAGGGTAGGTGCACCACCCATTTTAGTCCATTCCATTTTAGTGGGGATTGGGATGTTTACTGGGGGTACAGGCTTTTGACCCATGGCCACATGATGACACATTGCATTAATGAGACACGATCAGACAGGATGAGACCCGAGTTTGCAAGGTTCTTGCCAAGAATTGCAGCTGCCAGCCCCAGTCTTCTTCGTCGATGTGTCGTGTGAGGACAGTTGCACTCTCAGCGCTCTCTTTCTAGCAACCTGAAGCTCAGGATCTCATCGCCACATCTCAGACGAGGGATGATTGCATCCCTCTGGGTGCGCGTCTGGGGTTTCGGGCTTCTTTGGGGTGCGGGTTTGAAGGTGCGTTTGTTCCAGGCCCTCACATCTTCTTCCTCGGGGCCTACGGGATCCGGGACATCGAGGTTTCAGTGCTGAGTTTTCTTCTCGGGAAGATCCCAGCTTTCCAGGGATTGAAGGTTGCCTTCCTCTCTGGCAAGCACCGCCCGGAGAGCTACAGGAACCGTGGGTTTTGCGTAGCTCTTGATATGAAACATTTTGAGACTGCCAGGGAATCCGGCCCTTTCTTGGAGCCTGACGGTCGTGGCGCTTTGGCTGAAGCGCACAGAGCGTGGAAGTTTTGAGCAGAGCGACTGAAGTTGACAGAAGCTGATTGTGTGCTTTTTTTCTTGTTGACTTGCTGGCTGTTTTTCTTGATGCTTCAACTTCCTGATTCTCGTTTTTGATCTTCGGCCACCCTGTTCTCATCTGTGTATGTTTATGTCCTTTCTCCTTGGAGCTCCCTCCCTCCTCTCTCTCCTTCCTTCTTGTCCCTCAGGGATAGGAAGGAGCCCGTTTCTTGGCCTTTTATCTCTTCTCTTCCTTCTCTCTCCCTATCTTTCTTTCTCTCTTTCTCTTCCGTTTCGGTATTTTCTTTTCTTTGTCCCGAGAGAGAAAGACGTTTTCCCGAGTGACTCGGAGTTACTCGACTCGGCGACTCGAGGCCGGGGCGCGACGTACACGGCCGCGGCCCCGGCGGCGCTCTCGGCGCTCGCGCTCGCGCGCGACGTGGATGCCGCGGCCTCGACTCGACTGGAGACTTCGGAGAGGGAAAAACTCGAGGAAAGAGAGAAAAAAAGAGAAAACTCGGAGAGAAAAGAGAGAAAAGAGAGGAAAGAAAAAGAGGAATAAGAGGAAAAAGAGGAAAGAAAAAGAGAAGGAGAGGGGAAAAAAAGGAGAAGGAAAGGAAGAGAAGGAGAAAGAAGTAGTTGAAGAGAGGGAGAAAGGGGCAGAGAAGTCAAAAGAGTTGAGACAGAGTTGAGAAAACGGGAAAGAGGAAGAAGGGTTGAGAAGTGCTGAATGGAAGAACGAAAGCCAAGACATCGAAGGGAGGACTGATTGATTAGCTGGGAGAGACTCTGGAATGAGCCAGCCAATCATTGACGACCATTTTCCGTTTATTGGTGAGGGAACTGGGAGATGCAGGAAGTGAGTGCCTGTCTGTGCAACCCTTCGCACCTGCCACCAGCGGACATCTTCCAACCGTTTCCCGTTGCCGGCTTACACCGAAGGAAATGGATGGGGGATGAATCCGCTTCCGGCTCTTGCCAATCACTTCCCACGCCGAGACGAAGCGAGGAATCGAGAGAGAGAGCGCCTTCTCTTTCATCCTTTCACCCAGGAATCATGGAGAATAGGCCAGGGGGACAATGCGCTTGTGGCTTATTGGTCCTTGTAGCTCTGGCAGACTAGCTGCTGGCTGCTTCAGCATCTGCCTTTCCGGATGTAGCTCTGCGCCATGTAAAACTGATGGCCGCCTGTAGCTTTGCATTTTGACCACCTCTTGGAAGATGTGCAGATGTGCGTGTGTGTGCGTGCGTGTGCGTGTGTGCGCGCGTGCGCGTGCGCGTGCGCGTGCGCGTGCGCGTGCGCGTGCGCGTGCGCGGGCGTGGGCGTGGGCGTGTGTGTGCGCGTGTGAGTGTGCGTGGGCGTGGGCGTGTGTGTGTGTGTGTGCGGAGTGACAGAATACCCTGTCACCAACATCAAGCTTTCACCTTTACCACAGGGGGCACGGCGCCTGATTTCCAAGCCGTGCCAACGAAGCTACGGAAATCGGGCGGAGGAGATGCTGGACGCAGCATCTTGTACCTGCTTCAGTGATTCTGAAAGTGCTGTTGGCCCCCTTGGTTGCGGCGCTGTTTGTGCTTCTTGTTCTTTCGGGTAACGTGTTCGCTGCTAGAGGGAAGCCGAGTGCATCGCGAGCAGAACCCAGTCGAGACTCATCAGTTGTACTCGAGACTCATCAGTTGTACTCGAAAGATTAGCACCCTCCATCTGGAGTTTAAGTGTGTGTGTGTGTGTTTGTTTGTGTGTGTTTGTGTGTGTGTGCGAGTGAGTGAGTGGGCGAGTGACGTGCATGAGTGGGCGGGTGGGTGGGTGGGCGAGTGACGTGCATGAGTGGGTGTGTAGGTGGGTGGGTGGGTGAGTCCGTGAGCTAGCAAGGAAGGACACAAGGAGGAAAGTGAGCGCGCGAGCAATGAAATCAGCGCTCAGGCAGCTGTGGATTCCATGAAAGGCCTCTGCTTCTCATGTTTGTTTCCTCACTGTTCCTGTGGATGTGCTGCAAGCGGTCGTTGGAGATTTGGAAGTTCGGTTTTGCTCGGGGGTCGTCGTCGTCTCCATGAATGCTAAGCTGTCGTTCTGGGGTTTGCGTGGAACGCATGCGGCACCCCGAGAACCTCAGGACATGGCTTTCCAAGAAGTTTGTGTCGGGGGCCTGGGTTGCCCTTTGGTCTTCTTCACTTTGCGCTAGTATGAAGATTTCTGGTGGGGTTCGAGTGATGTGGTGCGGGCGGGGTCTTTGAGTTAGGACAGGCCTGGCGCAGTTAGATAAAAAGCGTGAAATCTGAAGTCCGAAAATATTCTAGCAAAAAATATCGCGAAGGTAAGGCGCCCCTTAGAAATCCTACCTGCATCAAATCTTATGATAAATATTTTTGAGCATACTTATCGTAAAATTTCAGTTGAGTTATTCATTTTTCTTTTGATGTTCTAGAGTTGCACAATGCCTAGCCCATTGAGAAGATAACATTCCACCGAATTTACATTTATTGCATTCAAAATACTCCTTACCATCTTGAAAAAATATTCTGTCTGGTTTTTCTTCATTTTCAAATTCTTCTGGGTTTTCCTTTCTTCTTAATCTGTCCGTATGATAGTTTGATTGTTCGTGTTGAGCTTTTTTACATAGTCTCACTGTATATTCGCAGACTTCGCAATAATGAGTTCTTAATGCAAATGGTATGGTTGGTTCTTTCGTCTTTCTTGTCTTTTCAACCCCTTCCTTTTTACATCTACGATATTCCCTATTGTCTTCAATACATAGATTACATAATTTATTTGGTTCAGTGAATTCTTCAACAGCTTTTGATTTATTACATCTTGAACAATGTTTGAATACAATTTCCTCCATACTGTATAATGCTCTTATTTCTTTAAATACATTTTACAACAAATAATTAAAATTTGGATATTCCGGAGTTGCGCATGGCCCGCCTTGTAGGATTTTATCTTCAATATATAAAACGCTATACTTACATTATAATTATAACATATAAGGGTATAAATGTTATAATCATAGTATGGTTGTATTATTCAGGTTCATCAATAATTAGTTTAAACCTTATGTTTTTTTACTCCTACAATATTCATTATATTCCTTCTATTATCAATATTTCTACATATTGTTGCAACTGCGAATTTCATTACATCAGTTATATTATCTTGGTCTATAGAACCCATTAAGTGACTACCACTATGAAAATCAAAACCATAACTGCTATATTTATCATCCTCAAAATAATGAAAATGATGAAACCTTACACATAAATCTACATCAACTATTATTATTGCTTTATAACTTTCATATCCTACATACTTATCTATTAAGCTATCTATTTCATCCCCTTCTTTCATAACTATATCTTCAATACTTTCAATGCTTAATGGAACCTTCCTAGAAACATAATATTGAAATATTTGTCTCTTTGCCTTATCACCATCTAAATTATTACAGTGCCTTGTTTTTCTTTCTATGTCAGTTCTGTCAATTTTATATCTTCCTTGTATTCTCTTCAATGTTTCATTATGATTATGCTTTATTTTCATATATTCTGGCTTGCCATATTTATAGGACATAATATTAATAATAACTTCAACTGGTAGTTTTTGAAACTCCATTTCTATTATAATATATATAGTTTTTATTTCTTTAAATACATTTTACAAGAAATATTAAAATATTATTTAAATTATTATCATTTACAGCTACAATTGCACCTAACACAGTAAGGAATAATATTATTCAGTTCGTGCGACAACTCGTTTGATTTACGTTGCGCTGTCAGATTTGTCATTATATTACCGTTTTTAATATCCATAGAAAAACCGCATCCGCAGTAATTACATTGATTAGTGATATTATCTAAAAACCATTGCGCATTTACATAACCTTCTTTAGGTATTGTTCTTTTGGCTTTCCTGTCTTGTTCTTTGTAATTCAATATTTTCCTTTCAAAATAACTCATAATACATTTTTGATTAAATACATCATCAATATCTTTCGTATATTTATAAAATTTGACTTTGTTTAAATCTCTACACCTTGTAATTGCTGTCCATATCCATTCTGGATAATTCTTTACCAAAAAATGGTTATACTCAAAATTGTTATGGTATCATCAATGCTACTGCCTTGGGCAGAATGACAAGTCGGGCAATATGCGAATATAAAATTACTTCTTATTTTATCAACTGGCAAAGACTGTAGAATTTCAGTTTTAACATTTTTCAACGTAAATATTCCATCGCTTCCAATATGAACAACTTTATATTTGAAATTTACATTAAAAACTGATGTTTTAGTTGTTGTATATTCTCTACAAATTAAAAATTCTCCTACTTCATATTCATCCTTTCTCTTTTCTAATTTTCTAATTTCGTTTGATACATTTTTACAAGTTGTATTTAAAAATGCTATATTATTTTTTGACCCGCTAATATCTGTTGTATATGTAAAATATTTTTCAAAAATTGTTTTAATAGGTAATTTGTAAATAAAAATATCATTGTAAATGTTTTTGAGTTTGATTTTGTCATCTGCATTGCCAAGTCTTTTACATTCTTTCAACAAAATGTTATATTCAAAAATATGATTAACTATATTATCAGTGTATGTTTCATAATCCTGAGTGTTGGTTATTTCTTGAACTGGTTTTAATTGCTTGGCGTCTCCTGTTGCTATTATGATTTTGTTGTGCTTATTCTGCTCTACAAATTGTTTTATTCTCCAGTATGTATTTAAATTACTAAAATAAATTTCATCAAGTACTATAACGTCGGAATCTGTAAAATCAAATGGTTCTAATTTAGCATCTCCATAATTTATACCAAAGAATTTATTTATCGTCATTGCTTCTCCTTCAAATGCCTGCAGTAATTTGTTAGTAGGTGTTACAAAAACTACTTTATAACCCTTATCTACCATTTTTTGACATATATAACTTTTGCCAGTGCCGGGCACTTCTCCCCTAATCATCATAATATTGCGCTCTTTAATAATTTCAATAATATTATCTGTGTCATATTCATCTACAATATCAATAGTTTTACTTTCATAAATTGGTATTTGTATTAATTCGTTTTGTGTAATTTCATAATCTACAGTAGGAAATTTAATATATTCGTCGTTTGAAATTCTCCATCCTCCTATTTCATTATTAAAGATTAAAAGCTCTCTTGCTTTTGTTATATCCGATCGCGCTATTGTAAACGCATCTGTTTTGACACTGAACACATTAATGCCATGTTGATATAACTTAGAATAATCTTGATACATTCTAAAATTATGGTATTGAAGCAGTAGCTCTTTTACATACCTAAAACCATTCCTTAAGCGCGATGTATCCTTTAGATTAAGTATATAATACGACGCCTGTTCTTCTTCTGCTGTATATTGTTCTTCATCTACTGTAATTTGTTCTGTCGTGAAATGTGTTAATTTATGTATTTTACCTCCATACTCTGCCTGATAGTTTAAAGCTTCCTTAAGATTTTTAAACACTGTGCTCTTCTGGTCAGTTGCTCCCCCTTTTTCTAAAAGTCCATAATTAACATTTGCGACCAGTTTTTTTATACATTTATCTTCTTCATTGTCTTCGCTAATGTTTGTGTTCCAAAGATCATTAACAATATTTTTATGTTCAACTTTGTGAATAAATGAAGGTTGTTTCAAGTATAAAATATTAATTCGTTCTCTTGTCATGGTATCTAGTTGTTTCAAAAATACACCATATATTAAGCAATATTTTTTATTAAATAGCATTCTTCCTGTCCGTTTCAGTATAGTAGTTTTCTTTTCTATATAATATAACGTTAAGTCGTGTAGGTCATAAATATCAGTTGTATCATCAAACGCTCGCCAAATGTCGAATTGATTAAATACTGGTATTTCTGATATAGTAATAAACGCATGAGTAAATGCTTTTGATATATCGATTTCGATTTCATTTTTGATATCGCCCCTATCGCACAATAAGCCAGATGGAACAACTGTTCTGGCTTCGTCTAAAATTTGAATATCAATGTCATTATAAACGATTTATGAGATAAGTTAAACAATGACTTATTAAAATTAAACATTGCTTTATTCATATTGTTATATGTGGTTTCATCACATACTGCAATACATCCATCTGCAGAAGTTTTTATTAAATTTTGTGTTTTTATTATATATATTGTTTTGTTAAATTTTATTTTTATTTCTGATATAATACCAGCTTGAAATCTAATTCTTGGTTCGTAGCCACTATTAACTAAATTGAAAAATAATTCAGATAACTTATTGTCTTCGGATACTAAATATATCTCTTTTGTTTTTTCATCAACTTTGATATTTAGTATATCGTCAATATTTTTTATCATTTTATAAAGCGGTGGTTCCTCTCTTTCATTAATATAGTAGTCGGTTGAAGCTTTGACAGTTGGTATCTTGGTTATTAATTGTTTCTGTTGAATGGTTTTTAAGTCGTGATTTAGTGCGTAAATATGACTGTTTTTGACCATTGCATAAAATGGTTTGATGTGTCTACTATTTATATCGGGATCGCATTTGTAAATTAATTTATTGTAACAATCATAAATTCTACAAGGAATTTTAAACTGTTTAAATACAGCCTCCATCTCTTGAATGGTTGCCCCCGTTTCACTAAAGTTATCTCTACCTATAATTTCAATTACTCTCTCTCTAGTTAGTCTATTACGGGTCCTTTCGTTCATAATTGTGTCACTGTAAAAATCAGTTAATGCATTAATCCAGCATTCGTTTTCAATATAATTACCCTTGTTCATTGCCTTATGTATGGTGTCTTCGTTCATCCTTAAAGGTGTATGTATATACCTATTAAAAATTGAAACATTAGTAGCATCCCTTAAATTTTCTGTAAGAATGTCAAATTTTTCGCCGCCTTTCTTTACAATATCTACTGATAATATTTTAATACATTCTATATCGTTATAATGTTGCGTCATAGAATCATAATTGTTTTTAAAATCTTTGTCAGTTTGTAATAGTTTTAGTGTATCAACAAACTCATCGTTTATTGTATCACCTCTTAGTCCATATTCTGTATTGGGGTCGCCTATCCTTTTAAATATTTTTTTACCTATGATATCTTTAGAAAATGCAGTGGCTTTAATTGTAGCAGTAAAATTATCATATTGTTTCGCAAAAAATAAATGTTGTCTGTGTTTGAATGCATAGTTGGACTTTATGGTTCTCCTGTCTTTGTGCTCTGATATGTATAACATAAATTGAACAAAATATTTATTTTTCCCTTCCCTTGCTCTTGGTCCTCCTGAGTCGTTATCTATCTTCAATTTCCCTCCCGTCTCCTTATTTGTCCTTGCTTCTGCCATTCGTTGATTTAAGGGTTTATTTTCCTTGAATTTCTTAATATTATCCTTGTATTTTTGATATGTTTTATCATAAACTTTTGTGTCAGTAGAAGTTAAACCCTTGATTAAATTTTCAGCTGTTGTAACATTTGAAATCTTCCTCTCGGTATATAAATTAACTACTCTATCTATTTTTCTAAGGTCCGATTGTTTTGCTGTTTGTGATGACTTCCGCCTTAGCACTGTTAAATATCCAATGTTTCGTTCCAAAGCTTTGGACATAATTATACTATATATATTATTATAAAAATATATTTTTTAACTATTTTTTTACAAGAATTGTTTTTTTTTAACAAAAACTATATATTTTTAAACTTTCAATAATTCAAATCTTAAGAATGGTCGTGTATTATGTTCCAAAGAAAAATAAGTTTGTCCTAGCTTTTTTTCAATCCTTTCAACTTTATAAATCGTAGGCATCCAATTGCTAGTTCGTTCCTTTTCAGTTATTCCCTTCTTTCTGTAAATCTTAACCTTGTCGGCAATTGATATTAAGGGATATTTACGGGTTCTTATTGCGTCTACTGCCATTTTTATTTTTGCTGTTGCGTGGTTTTTCTCTTTCAGTGCTTCATTTGGTGTCATTCCTATACTTGAATGTTCCATTTTATTATTGTAAGTTAATAATATTTCAAAATTATAATCTATCCATTGTATATTTTCCTTTCCTTCTTTTTCATCTTTTTCAATTCTTTTATATAACATATCTTTGTAGGTGCGTATAAAACGTTCTGCAAAATTAGGATGTCCTCTTGTGCGGTATAATTCTATTCCTTCATCCTTGAAGTAATCTTCAACGGTTTTATTATATAAACTGCCTTCCTCGTCGCTATAAATCCCTTCTGGTTTGCCTTTCATTTTCTGTAATCCTTCCATTACTCCAGCTAATATGTCTGGTGGTTGTTTTGATTTAATAGGTATTACTGTAGAGTATCTGGTAAATATCAATTAAAGCCATCCCTACTTTAAATTGTTGATTGGGTATGTCATTAATAAAAAAATAAATCTAATTGAAATTCAAAGTATGGATGTGGAGCAATAAATGATTTTTTGCCTCTTAATTGCTTCTTCTGTTCTATGTTCTTTTTAAACCATTCTTTAACATCATTTAAGGTTATGCTTTGTTCCTTTTGTTTAGCATCCTTGTAGGTTGTTGTGATACTTCCGTATCCTGACTTATCATAATATATTTTACTAATTATATCATTTTTATTAATATTTGCCATATTAATAAAAGTGATATTTTAATATTTTATTTATTCAACGCTTATTATTTTATATGTTTGTTCCTTGTATTTTCTTGGCTTTGTATTCTGTAAATCTTCTGGTTTGTTTTCATAATCAATATCTTTTAAATTAATTTCTCCGTTTTCTGCTATCTTGTCTAATTTCTTTCTCCTATTATATCTGATAGCACTTGCTCTCTTGGTTTCCATAAAGTCTTTTTCTACTCGTCTCTTTTGATAGTACAATCTATTATATAGTGCCAGTTGTTCTTTAATTTGTTCCAATGTCATATCTTCAGGTTTAATACTCATTATATTATTTATTATATTATATTATATTATATATTTCTTTAAATACATTTTACAAGATTTTTAAACTAAATATTTTTTTTTATTTATTTTAGATTTTGTTTTTCTTTATTCTTATCTTTATCCTTATCTTCATCTTCACTTTCAGCATCAGTAGGGACAGGAATGTCAGTAGGTGGTGCTATTTCATAATTAACATTTTCTTCTGATGACGCCTCGCCAGAGGCTCGCGAGCTTCGCGACGATGAATGAACAGTATGTGTTGAAGAACTATTAACAGTGATAGGTGGAGAACTATGAACGCTAACAGGCGGGGAAGTGTTTAACTCAATTTCTTGACTAACATTTGTATTCAACCAATTCATTATAGCAGTTGCTATATCGTATGATGTTACTAATGAATTCATTGTCAGATTAACTAATAACTCAGAACCTTGAATTGTAGTTAATGTAGTGTGATATGTTAAATGTGCTACTATTTGTCCTATACTAAAACCCGTCCTCAACATAAATTCTATAATCCTCATCAAAATAAATAATTTCTTTCTATATTTATCAATATCATCATCCTGTTTATCATCATCATCATCGTCGTCATCATATAAATCAGGGTCATATGTAAATGCTAATGCTTCTGCTTCAGCCTTGGTTATCAGTTTGCTTTTGAAACTCTTTGAAGAACCGCCTAATATTTTTGTCTCATCATCAAAATTATAAGTTTGTGTCGCTTTATCATTTGGTAGGTCTGTTTGTGTTGCCTTGTTTTCTTTGTTAAGCGTTTGTGTTGCCTTGTCTGCCATCATAACTTTTGCGTTCATATATCTTTCTTTATTTTTATAATTCATTAAATCCATTTTATCAAAATCAAAACTATTCAATAACATATATTTTTTGTATTTCTTCAATATAACTGTTGTTTTCATTTTGCTTGTGATTGCTTGTTTAAGCATTTCATCATAAGTAGGGCGTTTCCTTAATTCTTGCTTGTGGTTGTTACTCATTTTATATAATTATTGATAAATTGTATAAATGATTTATTTTTCCTTTGTTACCTTGCCTTTTCCTTTCATATCTCTCCAATCGTTCATTCTTTTTCTTAACAATTCATCATTTACTTTCGTCGTCCATTTTCCACTGTTTATGAGTTTCTCCACCAGTCCAACTAAATAAGTTCTACCTGTTTCCCTTTTACCTTTTCCTTTTTTCTTTGTGTTTGAATATTGTTGTTCCTGTTCTTCAGTAAGTCCTGTTCCTCTTAAATGTAATTGAAATAATATGTCTTCTTCTTTTACTGTGCTTCCCTTCCAATGGTTTATATCAGTTGAGTAGTCAATGGTTTCCTTATGTGTTCTTGTTTGTCTTTGTGGGACTGTGGGTGAAATGTCAGCACTGCCCCCTGTTTGTTCTCTTCTTTCTTCTTTCCTCGTCATTAATCCTCTTTGTGCCCTTTGTATCCGTTTAGCTGCTTCATCTTCTTTCCTCGTCATTAATCCTCTTTGAGCCCCTTGAATTCGTTTAACTGCTTCGTCTTGTGTCATAAGCGGTTCCAGTGCTGGTAAATCATCATAGTTGCTTGATTTTGATGATACTACTGACTGCCACTCATCTTTCTCTTCTAACTGTCTTGCTCGTTGTGCTCTTTGGTGTAGGTCTGCTATTTGTTCACTACTAACTCTTTTTGAAATTTGACTGATTTGTCGTTCGTGTTGTTCCTCTGCATCATCCATTGAGGCACTTAGTGTTTGTATTGAACCGTCTCTTAAATCATCCATTTCATCATCCCTTGCCATATCAAAATATTTTGTTTCATTTTCTCCATCTAACATTTTTTTAAAGTGTTTTTGTCTCAAATCTAGTGTATTATTATCATAAACTGTCCCCAATGGACTATCACGAAAATAATAAGCGTTTCTGTCTATTACATCTCTTATATTCTTATTTTTAAATTCTTCCTTTGTAATTTTTTTATCAGTTCATTATAAGACGGTCTTAATCTTAACTGTGATTTTAATGTTTTCATCTGTGCATTGTCTAATCTCATTGGTATATTAAATTAATTAGATTATATTTATTAATCTAATTAATTAACTTAATCAAAATTAAAATCCTTTCTTAATTGATTGATTATTCCTTTCTTCTTCTTAATCATTTCTGAATATGATTTACCTGTTTCACTTGATGGGTGATGTCTCAATTTTTCACTTTCCAACCTTTGGATTTCATTAAAATACGCCTGTGCTTCTTCTTGATATCTTCTTTTATTTTGAAATACAGCATAATCTTTTTTAGCGCTATGACGTTCTAATTGTTCTTGTAATTCTTTCAAATATGTGTAATTAGGTTGGTGTGCCTTGTTGTCTCCTTCATAATAGTAATGTTGAGTTGATTTATATTTATTCTTCTTTTTTGGTTTGTTTGTTTCAAAAACTGCTTTTCTATCAATAACATCACTGATATTCGGTTTGTCTTTATTTTGTGGTTCTGTTATTCTATTTACAACGTTGTCATAAATTTCTCTACGACGCATAAGCAATTGTTTTTTATCAATAATCATTATATAATAATAATTAGATTAAATAATTTTATTTGCTAAATTATAATTTTCTGTTTATTTTTATTATCTCGTTCCATTTTAATATTATTGTAACGGTCTTTTGCAGTTTCAAACACTTTATTTGCTGTGCTTTCTATATGTTGTTTTAACCTTTCTTCAACTCTTCTTTCTATTTCTTGTTCATCCACTTTTGGAATATTATCTTTGACTTTTTCATATACGTTATTCTCAAATTCTTTTGCTTGTGCAGGATGCATAATTTTTCTACGGACAACTTTGTTAGGGTCTGGTTCTTTTTTAACTGGTATTCCATTACAGTTATGACGATATCTGAAAGTGTATTTTGTTAAATATTTTTTACATTTTGGACATTCCACTTTTTCAGTTGAGTATGTTTTAGATTTTAATTCTTGCTTTGGTGGTTCGTCTATATTATTATCTGGTGTATTGTCTTCATTATTTTCTTCATTTATAATATTATTCGTTTCTACTTCTTTACTTTCTTCATTAATAATAGGTTCTTCTTTAATTTCTTCTACTTCCTTAGGTGCTTCATTATTTTCACTGCCTACGTCTATAATTTCAATATTTTTAACCATACAATTAGTATATAATAAATATATATATTAAAATACTTTAATATCACTAGTATATAATAAATATTTATACAAAAATATTTAATATACGCTTTTCTAACCTTCAAAAAATGTTAAACTAAAACTACTTGTTGTTCCATTCATATTTAAAACTCTACCCGATGCATCAGTAAATCTAAAATGAAGTCTATTCAATGAACGCATGCTAACATCATTAGCATCATTTAAAATTAGTTCATTATCATATATGAGGTTGCCGAATGATGTTAAAACTGGTACTTTCTTTATTATTGATGAAGTACCAAAACTACATAACTGGTTTCCGTTACTTAATTCATTACAATGAATATAAATATTTTTAACAGGTAAAAATGATATAAATCCACTAACAAACGGGTCTGCAGTAGTATTTATTTTTTCGGTAGTATTTCCTAAAATGTCATTAATACTATTAGGATAATCTCTATCATAATCAACACCAAAACTATAATTAGTTTGTAATTCTTTATCTGTATGGATTACAAAAAAGTAAGAAATATAATTACAACTTATAGTTATATTATTTGTTTTTATTGAATAACTACAAGTAAAAAAGTTACTGTTTCCATCGGTCCCATTGGTTGCAGTGTTCAATTTATTTTGTAATTCGGTTGCTAATTCACTACCTACATAACTACCTTTATCAGGTGCTACAATAAAATAATATACTGGTGCTCCTATTAATATCCCTCCTAATGTTAAATATAATCTGTTATTTAAATTATCTTCAATTGGATAAAATGAATTAGCGATAGATACTTCGTGACAAATCATTTTAGTATTTGGTCCGCATTCTTGTTGCTCTCTTAAATTAATAACAAAATCTGATGTAGATTGACTGTCATTTAAATCACGATAAGCACTGTTGATATATATTTTACGAAATCTCATTATATTAATTAATTAGAAATTTTATAATTTAATTATATATGAAAAATAAATATAATTATTATTTAAAAGAAGGAAAATTAAAATCATACAATCCGCTTCATCAAGGTCATAGTGAAATGTATAGAAAAATAATTAATGAAATTCAACAAGAAAAATCATTATTCAAACCTAAATATAATAATAATTTATCTGACACAGAAGGATTAAGCAAAGCATATACAAATGGTAAAGGTTATTATTTGGATAATAATAAACTATATGTTGCTGGGACATTTGGTAAGTCTAATATTAAATCAAATATTAATGATATTTTAAGTGATATTACAATTCCATTTGGTTTAAGTTCATTCAGTGAAAGGTATAGAGATATTAGCGATATACTTGATGAAAACCATAATATTAGTGAAGTTATTTCACATTCATTGGGTAGTAGTGCGAGTGCTAAATATTTAAAAGAAAATCCTGATAGAAATATTAGATTAACTACTTACGGTGCTCCTTTTATTTCAATGTCAAACAAAAACAATGACAACTACACAAGCATACGAAATTTTGGAGATATAGTCAGTATTTTGGATAGAGGCAGTATAACATCAAATAGAGGAGGTTTTAACCCATTAACAAATCATCAACACTCATTATATGGTGATACTGGCAAGGACGTATCAAGAAGCATTGAACCTGTAAAGGAAATTTTGTAGTCTTATATATAATGCCTAATAATGATATAAAAAACACTATAAATCCTAAAAAGAAAGTCAGTTATGATGACATTAAAAAGATTGTAGAAGATGAACGCGACCCTAATTATAAGGTTGAAAATAATAATAATAAAAATAAATCTAAAAAACTATTAAATAAAAATTATAAAAAAGAAGTTATAGATTATTCACACTTTAAAATAAATTAATTTAATAATAGAATAATATAATATTTTCTATTATTAAATATATAAAGATGGAAACTCTGGAAATAGATGATGTCCTTGTAGAGAAGAATTTAAGATTTAAGTTAAAAGATGGCGGTTCTTATGTCCGGTCAAAAGAAAGTAAAAACTTTTATCCTTCGTCGGTTTCTACTTATACCGCTGATACAAATTCAGTAATTAGATTTAACATTACTGGACCACCTAATCAATGATTGTCCTTACCTTCACTATTATTAGGATTTACTCTAAACAACACTGATAACACAGCAAATCACGAACTTAGACCAATTGACACAGCCGGTTTCTTTGATAGGGTGCGTGTGTTAATGGGTGATGTCATTGTATGCGATTTAAATTCTCTTTCTCGTGCGAGTACAATGAAAGATGTATTAAAATCATCAGAAGAAAAAAGAATTGATGAAGCATTAGGTTTTGGAAATACTATTCTTAATCACGATGGACGGTTTTTAGTTTGTAATGCTACTGGAACTTCTACTACCCAAGCGGTAATTAGAAATGTAACCGATGGTAATTATAAAGGAATTAAAGAAGGTAAAAGTGCTAATGTCTATTTTGATTTAAATTTAAAATGTTTCAAGACTTGTGAAAACTGGATACCTTTATCTTATTGTCCAATCACGATTGAATTATATTTAACCACTGATGTACTAAAACCAGTTGTTAATAGAACAGGACTTTTTGCTGATGCAAATACAAGTATCACTTGGTCAGTCACAAAACCTTTATTCAAAGGAAATGTCTATACTCTTGACGATAGCTTATATGCAGAGTATGCTAAAATATTAGAAACTGGTTCTCTTCCTATTACTTTTGAAACTGAAACCCTACAAGAACAAACAGCATCAACAACAACTGAAATATTCACAACTATTGCCCGTAATGTGTCTAAACTAAATAAACTGTTTATTTCTTTTTCAAATGCGACTCAAAAGGGTTATGTAGGCGGATACGGTGAATTATTGAAACCATATAACTTTATGTATCATCCACTGGCACATGTGACCCAGAGCATGATTTATCTGCTTCTTTGATAATCGGTAATCAAGTTATTCCAAGTCAAGAAATTCAAGGTGTCCGTGAAGCATACGCTCATCTAATGCATTGTTCTGATAAACCAATGTTAGTTAGTGCAGAAGATTACAGGTCTCACGCTTTTATGTATGGGTTTAATTTGCAGAAATTAGAAAGTGCAAATTATACTGGTATGAACCTTAAAAATAATTCAAATATGGTTGTTAAAGTGAAAGCGTTGGAGGGTTCAACATTATATAGCGCTCCTGGTAAAATGGCCGAGAGAATTTATATGCTCTTGGTTCATGAGTGCATTCTTGAAATCCGTTCAAATTCTGTAACATTTTATGATTAATAAAAAATATGATATTATTAATTTTCTAATTAATAATGTAATATTATGAGCAAAAACTTAATGAATATCTTTGATATTACAGCAAATAGAACTAGGCAAGTAAAAGATGGAGCAGTCAATGATATAGAAGACCTTTACGCGAGTAAATCTGACATTCAAACAGTATTAGATAGTAAAGCAGACCAAGCAGACACCTATACAAAGGAGCAGATAAATGCTAATTTTTATGATATAACTGAAACATATGACAAAACAGAAATTAATGTATTATCAAATAATATTAGTTCAAATTCTTTTTAATAGGTAATCTGACAATAACTTCAAATACAAATTTTAATAATATTTCATTAAATACAAGTTTAATAAATAATTTAAATTCTACTATGACAAGTAATTTTAATAATATTTCTTCAAATACTAATTTAATTAATACAAATTTTAATAATATTTCATCAAATACACATTTAACAAATAATTTAAATTCTACTATGACAAGCAATTTTAATAATATTTCTTCAAGTACTAATTTAATTAATACAAATTTTCATAATATTTCATCAAATACAAATTTCATAAATAATTTAAATTCTACTGTATCAACTAATTTTAATAATATTTCATCAAATTATCATTTAATATCTCAATTACAAACAGGTTCATTTGATAGTAATTTATATTACAATAAAATAACAACTAATAATTTATTATCAGATAAATTAAATACATCAGTATTAAATAATACATTAATTCATAATATAACAACTACTTCAATTTTCAAAATAGCAAATTTTGGAAATTATAATAATTTCTTTGAAATGTATAATAATTATTTTGATAGTTATGTTTATGGAAATTTAAGTGGAGCAACTATGTTTTTGAATCAAAGAGGTTTTGGAAATGTAGAAATTAATAATTCTTCAATTTTTCAAAATGATAAAATATTATTAAATCATAATACTACAATATTAAGTAATTTACAAGTATCTGGTTTATTTTCGTGTTCGTCTATTTTAGATATAGCAGGTTCTGATGCTAGATATGTTTTACAATCAGATGGATTAAGTGGATTAATAACAGGAAATACAAATACAATTAATTCAATAATTACAAATGATAGCGCACAAGATACAGTAATAAGTCAAAAATTAGACAAAGTTAATACAACATTACAGACAGTAAACTCTCCATTAATACTTAGTTTAACAGATAATACTAATCCAATATTTAGAATCCAGGACGCAGTTAGTAACCAAAGACTCGAGTTTAAACGAGGATGTCAGTTAGACTCTTATCAAGGGTTAGAAGGTGCTACGCCTTATAGATTATGGTTAGGATGGAACACTGGCGATGTCATTATTGGAAGACCTAATAATGCTTCAAGAATTACAATTAATGGTAATGTTCATACTTCGTATAATTTTGCGCAGATGCACGGTACTTCATATTTTCGAAGGTGCTGTTTATATGAAAGGAAATTTATTTACAAATAATGATTTTTCAACAGATATTAAAACAAAAATAGATAATATCAATACTTCAATAAATGGATTAGAACCATACTTAGAAACATATACACCAGATGCAACAGAAGGTTTTTATATACATCATCCTAATTTTGTAGCGTGTAGTGTAGGAGATATAACTAATGCTTCTAACCAATATTTTATGGCTGATGGGCTTGTAGGAAAAACAATTTTTAGTAAACCTATAGATGTGATAGGTAATATTTATACAAATGCTGCTGTTAATTGTGATAATGTTAGTATTGATACTGATGGTAAATTAACAATTGATACAAATTGTGAATTATATAGATATGTTAGTGCTTTTTCATCTTTTGATATGAGGAATAGTGATGCTAATTCTTCAATTAGATTTATTTGTGGAGACCCTGCCGTTCAATCTAACATAGTCGGAGCTGTTAATATTTCTAGCGGATGGACTTTTAATACTGCTACTGCTGATTTTATGGGTAATTTATTTGCTGATGATGTTTATGTTAAAACTAATGGAGCATTAAGAAGCAATCATATAGCGCCTAATGGTGGAACATTAGTGACTGTTGATACTAACCTAGCAGTTCAAAATGCATATTTAGCAACTAACACCATTCAATCATTTGATTTAACAACGGTTTCATTTTTAAATAATATTTCAATGACTACTGGAACTGATATTAAAATGGGAACAAGTGAAATATCAACTTATTACGATGGAACTAGTTTATCTACAATTGATGTAATATTCAGAACATCAAACACTGCGTTTAGAGTTTCAGATGCTTCAAGTACACCTTCAGTTTTATTATCTATTGATAAGACATTTGGAACAACAGTAAATACTGAAAGTTTTACAAATAATGCTCCATCGACTTTTAATGAAAATGTAACAGTTGCAGGAACGAAAAAAATGTTGTGTAATTTAATTGAACCATCAACAGGAACTAATCTAGATTTAACAGCAACAACAGTAACCATCAACGGAACGTTTGTGGATTCATCTGATTCAAGCTTGAATTATGATATAGACAATATCAAATCTAATTGTATGAATGTTATTAAGAAATTTAAACCGAAGAAGTTTAAAAGACACGATAGAAATGATGGTGGTAAAACTCATATAGGATATATAGCAGATGAAGTGTTAAAAGCAATCCCGAAAGAATTTGAAAATGTTGTTAGTAAACACAGAGAGTATTTAGGGTTGAACTATTTAGTGTTACCCGTGTTAGTTCATAAAGCAGTATTAGAATTAAATGATAAAGTAGATAAACTTGAAAAAGAAATTAAGGAATGTAAAAAAGAAAAAAATCAATAATTTAAATATATAAATATATAAATATACAAATATATAAATAAACAAATAAATAATTAATATATCTAGATATATATGGACATTGACAGGAAAGTTAAAATAGAAGTATTATTTAAGAATGATAGTATGAGAGAAAAAGTATGCTATTGCGGTTGTAAAATTACTAAATTAAATAAAGATGAATTTACATTAGATAAATGTAATAATGAAGAATGTAATTTTAGTCATTCTAAATTTGATGAATATATTAAAGAATTAAAAAACAAAGAAAAGAAGAGAAATTCCACAGACGAGTAGATAAGTATAGCAAGGCACTTGACCTCGTTTCTTGGGGATTATTATGGCCTATTTTAATTCCTGTGAGTATTTATTATTATATTATAATCTAAAATAATAATATATAAATTGGTAATTCAAATAGTAACGTTGAAACTTCAAGTATTGATAAAATCAATGATATTGATGTAGAACAACTAGATTTAAGTAATATTGATAAATTACAGTTGAACGCAATTAAGCAAATGAGTGAAACATTAGAAAAACTGGAGAAAGTAAAAAGTGACAAATTAATATATAAATTACCAGCGTTAAATTTGTGTAGTTATAGTTTATTCTGAATTAATGACATTAAGCCTATGGCTTAATGCTATTAATTAAAAAATATGAATAAAATTTACTCATAATAAAACTTTGTGTATCATCATTGATGATTTTAATAGTTATTTTTCACTTGTTCTGAAATAGCATTAATCGTATTATAGCTATTATCGCTATTATAGATTAATTTAATTTCATGAAAATCTTTATTAAGAAAATAATAAATATCAAATAAATTATTTGATGTTAAAGCGCGATCGCAAACATGCTTTATACATTTATATGAAGCAAATGTAGCAAGTAGCTTGTATTCAATTAATAATTTTAATGGTTTATTTGTTTGATGTAATTTATCTAACTCACTTAAATTAAAAATATGATATTCCATTATTAATATTGATATTATCAATTTCAAAATAATGTATGTTATTTAATGTGTAAGACTTATAAACTGGTTTATATTTATTAATATATTTTTAAACAATATTACTATTTTTTATTTTTAATAATCTAACATCACCTAAATTATAAGATAATACAAGGTTTTTAATTTCTATTGGTAAATCATAAAATATCATATAATATAATATAATATATTTAATTATTTAATTATTTAATTATTTAATTAGTAATTTTCAAATATTGAGAAAACTTTTTCATAAACATTTTATCTGGGTTCTTTTCTAAAAGGTTAATATATAAAAAACTATGCGGTTCGTCAGTGGCAGTCTCATATATTTTATAAATTAGTTTCTTGCTTTCTAGTAAATTATCACTTCTAACAATTGCTGATAATTCATCTTGTAATATTTCTATCTCTTTGAAGTTTCTAACTTTATAATAAAACAAATGACTTATATTTACCCTAATAATTGGTGGTACTGTTGATGATTTTTGAAGAAATACAAGTGTTGATATTCCACTATGACGACCTCTACAAAATAAAGAATTTAACAATTTGTTATTTCTTGTTATTGCTGGATTATCAGATACATCATCCAAAATTACCAAAATATTAAATAATTTCTTCGTTCCTTGTTTTTTCTGGTATTCAATCATTGTATTTTGAGTTTCTATAGCTCTTTCTAAATCTTCAACATTGAACTCATCCCACCAACACGGTTCTTTATCATTATCTACTTTCAAACCTTCTTTAATGTATTTTTTAACAGGCAACCAAATACTATCCAAATTTACAGATGGAGACCAGATAAAAATTCTTTCAAATGCTCCTCTATAAATATCAAGTATCATTGATACAAGTAAAGTTGATTTTCCAGAACCAGACGGGCCCACAATCATAGCTCTCATAGGCAATTTAGGGACGACCTCATGCTTACTTTGCTTAAAGTCGTATTTGATTTCATCAATTGGTTTTACATCATGCATAATGAAAATAATATTATAAATACTTATAAAATAAAAAATATAATGTAATTATATCATAATGGCTATAGAATCTATTAATTTAAGTGAAGTGGCTAGTATTCGGAGGATATATAAATTTGGTGATATCTTAGTGCCCGACACTGAACAAATATATTATGATACGATGTTATACTTTTTATCGGCAATTAAAAAACAAAATATCGTAGTATCCAAGTCCTCAATTGAAAATGACAATAACCTAGATTTTAATTTTAGAAAGTTAGTAAATTTTATGAAAGATTATCCTGATATGTATACAAATGAAATGATAAGTAGTGTAGAAGAAGTTATTGATATTAATATTAAAGATGTTAGTCTATCAACTTCAATAAAACTTACTAAAGAAAATAGTTTAAATAAATATTCTAATTTAATATTAATGGAACATCGTTTTATGATGTGCTGGTGGCGAATATCATAAAATGGAACAGGTTTTCCATTGCTACAATCAATAAGCATTGAAGCTAATTAGTTTGATGCATTGTAAAGAAAACCCCAGTGCTGAGCCCCACCAATATTCTATTATGCATGAAAATAATAAGATTAAATACCTATTTTATTTTATTATTTATATGAATATGAGTTATTCGGATTATATTGATATAATAAATGAAGTAGAAAATATAGAACGGGTTGTCATAACTGATAATAGATGTAAAAAATATGTTATTTTATTTTAGAATTAATTAAGTTTTTGATACAGTATATTAAAAATATAAATATTAATATAAATGCCAAAAAAGAAAACCAAAAAGAATAAGATAGGTTTAAGTGTTTCTTCAACAGAAGATAGCGGAGAAATTGTTAAAGACACATCAGTATTTGAGATTGCTTGTCCTATGTGCAAAAAGATGTTAGAACTTAAAAATGAATTAGAAATATAAAATAATAAAACATGTAAATGTTCATGTATTCCAACAAGTTTCAAAATAAGTAAAAATGATAAGAAAATGAATATTGATAAAACTAAAGACAGTATCAACTTAGAAACTGATGTCCATAGTATAACTTTTAAATTTGGTAGGCAAGCAACACCATCCGATAATAATGAAAACGAAACACAGGAAACTGTTAAACAAATGATGAAAAATTAGTATTTAAAGAGTAGATTTAACATAATTGCACTTTATAAATATATAATTAAATAAATAATTATCTAAATAAATATATAGTAATGTCTGAAAATGAGAATTATACTATTAATGGTTTAATGAAGAAGATAACATTAATTGGTAAAAATATTAAAACCTTAAATGATATGATTAAATCCATTGATGACAAAATGAAACCAGTTGAAAGCGAACAGCAGGAGAAGGAAAAAATCGAAAAGATATTTCAAGCAAAATCTATAGGAAGACCAACGGGTGATTATCCTACAAAGCAAAAGAAATATTGTGATATGTTGAATACAGGAAAAATCAAGCAACCAAAGCAACAAACATTAGACTATTATAAAATTTCAAAAAATGATGATGGAGTATATGTATTAGAATAATTAATATCTAAATAATTCTAATAAATGAATTTATTAGAATTATTTTCAGGCAGTGGTTCTGTTGGTAAAGTTGCTCGTGATTTAGGTTTTAATGTGATATCATTAGACTTGAAAAACGCTGATATAAATATCGATATTTTGAAATGGGATTATAAACAGTTTGACAGAAACCATTTTGATTTTATTTGGAGTAGTCCTCCGTGCACTGAATATAGTGTAGCAAAAACTAGGGGAATTAGGAATATCGAATATGCAAATAGTATTGTCTTAAAAACTATTGAGATTATCAAATATTTTAATCCTAAATATTTTGTAATCGAAAATCCACAAACTGGATTATTAAAACATCAAGAGTTTATGGATGAGTTTGATTTTAAAGATGTAGATTATTGTAAATATGGAATGCCTTACAGAAAGAGAACTAGGCTTTGGAATAACATTACAACTTGGAAACCTAGAGAATTATGTAAAAAGGATTGTGGCAACATCAGAAATAATAAACATATTGAAACTGCACAACGGCTACCATCAGGCACTAGGAAAAATGGGGTGACAATCCAACAATACATAAGCAGGAAGATTTATATAAAATACCTAGCGAATTAATTTGTGAAATCTTCGGGAGTTTGACGGATTAAGGATTTAGGTTTGGGGTTGGGCTTGCAACTTGAGCACATGCAATTGCAATGAACCAAACCACCACCTATTTTGATAAAATCGGGGAATGATTTTGATAAAACCGGGGAATGATTTTGATAAAATCGGGGAATGATTTGATAAAATCGGGGAATGATTTTGATAAAATCGGGGCATTATTTTGATAAAATCGGGGCATGATTTTGACTAAAACCATACTATGATTATAACATTTATACCCTTATATGTTATAATTATAATGTAAGTATAGCGTTTTATATATTGAAGATAAAATCCTACAAGGCGGGCCATGCGCAACTCCGGAATATCCAAATTTTGAAAATGTATTTAAAGAAATAAGAGCATAATACAGTATGGAGGAAATTGTATTCAAACATTGTTCAAGATGTAATAAATCAAAAGCTGTTGAAGAATTCACTGAACCAAATAAATTATGTAATCTATGTATTGAACACAATAGGGAATATCGTAGATGTAAAAAGGAAGGGGTTGAAAAGACAAGAAAGACGAAAGAACCAACCATACCATTTGCATTAAGAACTCATTATTGCGAAGTCTGCGAATATACAGTGAGACTATGTAAAAAAGCTCAACACGAACAATCAAACTATCATAAGGACAGATTAAGAAGAAAGGAAAACCCAGAAGAATTTGAAAATGAAGAAAAACCAGACAGAATATTTGTTCAAGATGGTAAGGAGTATTTTAAATGCAATAAATGTAAATTCGGTGGAATGTTATCTTCTCAATGGGCTAGGCATTGTGCAACTCTAGAACATCAAAAGAAAAAATGAATAACTCAACTGAATTTTTACGATAAATATGCTCAAAAATATTTATCATAAGATTTGATGCAGGTAGGATTTCTAAGGGGCGCCTTACCTTCGCGATATTTTTTGCTAGAATATTTTCGGACTTCAGATTTCACGCTTTTTATCTAACTGCGCCAGGCCTGTCCTAACTCTTTGAGGCCATACTCGCACGCATACTTGACTCATATTGGCCCGCCCGCCCACACGCAGTGCCAGCGGTTGGTTTCAACCATGTGACAAGCGCACTTTGTCCACAAGCGCTCACACGCGGCGCAAGTAGTTCAGGCACATATGTGCTCATATATTTGCAAACGTGCCCTTTTTTGCGCACTATCTTCAGTCTGACTTTACGGGCTTACCAACCTGCACTCCCAAGCGATGAAGACTACGTTGCTGCCAGCTTTTGTTCACGTTGAAACTTGAAACCAGGCCTGCTGTTGAATGCATAGAGGCACATTTGCGGATTCGAGTCCTTCTAGGGTCACAACTGCAACATGCAGACTTGCAACATGTAAGTAGCTTTTTTGGGATCGCACAATGAGGGGTTGATGAAGCGCAGGGCAGCCTGCCCGCTCGCATCAAATTGGTTTCAACGCTTGTCCAGGAAATGAGATGTCGTGCGCGACCCAAGGTCTTACTGACATCAGAATGGCTGCTGCCTGAGATGCTTTTTGCGGGGTTTTGCCATTTACAGACGCCAGGCCAGAAACCTACTGGTCAACTGCCAAAAAAGCAGAGGCGCGGGCACACGTGGCACGTGAGAAGTTGAAGCGTTTTGTTTGCGTCTTAGGCCATGAATCCCGTGGAGGCTCAGCACCGCAGCCCTGCAGCGCCTTGGCAGACAGAGTCTGTCACTCATGGGCTCAAAAATTCTCGTTTGTAGTCACCATAGTCGCCTCCTTCTCACTGCTTCAGACATGATTTATAACCTGCATGATCCGCATCCGCACTTGAAGCACTTGGGCCTCGAGTCGAGAAGCAGACCCTTTGCGTCCACGTCCTCGTGTGGCAACACAAAACAGTGGTACTGGTATGACAGAGCTGCGGCGCAGTGCTACCTTCTCAGCTGTCAAGCTTTGCGGCAAGACTGCCTAGTTGACCAAGCTACAACAACAGTTTGAATGACATGTTCTACAGTGGGAGTCTGAGAGCGATGGATATTAGCGATGAGAGCCAAGCAGGCATACCCAGATAGCGCGAAGTAGTTCTACTCAGAACCAAAGAGCTACAGGACTGCTCATGCAGGGTGACATTTTAGAGTTCTCCAGAACGAACATGTCGAATTGCAAACCAGGCAAAGAAGGGCCCAACAGGACCAGGTAAGGTGAGGAAAACCTTGTGGAGATTGCTACGAAGGAACGCTATGGTTCTGCCAAATCCAAGCCACATCAGACGTGGGAAGGTTTGGTAAATGTGGTCGCTGCGCCTATCAAACCATGTGCCACGACCGTGGGCACCTGCCATCGACGCTTTCCCCGATCCATGGACGTGGACCTGGTCCATCAAGATCCCAAAGGGGGCATTCCAAGGAAGGGAGGCGCAGGAAGTTGGAAACGCAGCTGAAATCTCCATCTGGCCCTGTCAATCTGCTTTGGCGATGCATCAAACCGACTACAGATGAGTGCTAAATCCGCTCCACTGGTTTGCTTTTTGCCGCGTAAGAGTTAAAAGTAGAGGCAGCATAGCACCACTCGTTCCCTGATGGGGTCGGCTGCTGTCGAGGTGAGAGACATCTTCTTCGAGCTAAAGCCGAGGTACCACGCAGCAGTCTCAGCGCGTTGGCGATGGCCCGCGATCAATTGATAGAGACGGTGTACAGCCGACTCGCATGCCAACCCATGAAACCAAGGCCCTGACTCTCATCCACCCAATTGCCACCTAATTGCTTAGGGTTCTCGATGCGACACCGACAGGAATGAGTTGATTCCGAGCTGGAGTTTGCTTACAGGCCAGCATCAGGCAAAACGCGGAGGCTTGAACTGAGCCTATAACAACCACCGAAGAAGCATCCTGCCAACAGAAGCTTCAAAGCTTCTATGCTTCAAGTTATGCTTTCCCATTTGGGGCGGTCGCGCAAATTCAGTCTTGCAGCGTAGCTGTAAGCTAATTATGCGGTTGCGACCTTTCATCTTTTCGCGGTAGGGCCTTGGAATTTTGCAGGTTTCGACGTTGTGCTTCCTAAGGTATGTGCCAGCGCCAACCTGCACAGACTTCGGCCGGGCCCTGCGGCCTCAGGATATCTCAAACTTAGTGCAGATGAGGAAGGCTTCACAGGGCCCTCATGGCTTCGTGTGCACGTCAGTCGCTCTGTGCCAGGCCGGGTTTTGCGAGTCCTGGCAATTGACACAGCTCATGTAGCGTTGGACTTGACTGATACTAGTAGGTCTCCCAGTATTTGCTTTGTCGAGCTTGATGTGTCAACCAGCTAGAAAGCCAGCAGAAAGCGAGAAAGCAAGTGTGATTCGCGCGCCGCTCTCTCACAGCTGTGTACCACTGCGGGTGGGATTCGTCATGACTCGCCATGGGCTACGCTTGGCACTGTAAAAGTACTTGCCTCACTTTTGCAGCCAGGTTTGGGACTTTGTGGGCCGAAACCCACGTCATCGGATTGGTAGTGGAGCTCTAAGACGTCGGGCTCCTTTCGCTCGCCTACAGTGGCCTCAGCTGCCCCTCGCCTACGCTCGAGCGCCTCGGCAACTTCAGCGCGCGTTAAACGCGGAAGATGTCAACCTCATGGGCTCCGGGAGCTGGCGGGACGAGTGACGAGTTCAGGGAAGTCAAGGATGGCTGCGTCTGAGACGACGAGCGCCTCTCCTGGAGGCCCGGCTCTACTATGGCCAACGAGTCACGCTGCGGCTTGCTGACGGTCAATTTTGTAAGGTGACCGATGTTCGCCACGGGAAGGAAGCTGCTTAGAGCTTTGCAGCATCAGGTCGAAGATGCTCCGGCGCCTGTAGGGCTTATGGTAGCGGCAGCTAGAGAGGACGCTGTAGGCGACGAAGCCAGCGCATCCACATACTCCAGGTTCTCAGCCGTAGCATCCATCACGATGTCGCCATCAGCATGCATCGGCAGCGGATTGGCTTCCAGCGCCAGTCTGCGTCTTCTGCTGACGCTCTTGCTTTGTCTTCTTCTTCGCGGCGGTGAAGCTTTGGCCCCACGCCAGCTTCAGGCAGTGGCGTCGGAGACGTTGCAAGAGCTGCCTGGCGGCCATGTCGGAGACATCCATCGCGTAGCGCCGAGCCCCATCACATCAGCCTTGGTCGCAAGACCCTCGATCAGGTTGTTCTTGTCCTTCGGCTGCTGCGACATGCGATCAGGCCGTGGCAGCTCTACGACCATCACCTCGCTGACAAACTTCGACTCAGTCGTGGAGCTGAGAGCCCTGGCCTGCGTGTCACGAAGCGCCGTGGCGCGGCGCCGCGCCCCCCACGCGCAGGTCTCTGGAATGCGCTTAGACCACACACCGACAACCCTATCTCTCCCCCGTGTGAGATTTGCGCGCCGCGCTTGCGGCGTGAGAGCCACATAGAGCCACCTTTAACCGCTGTGTGCCGCTATGTGCCGCTCAAGGTGCCTCGGTTTGTGCTGGGTGCCCTTCATCCCCCAAACCAGGCTTGGGACTTTGTGGGCCTGAGCCTGCGGCGTCAGAGCAGGAATCACACCAAGAGCAATAAGCAGCCCATCTAACGCCGCCCAAGTCCAGCCATCAGCCCTGCCTAGCTCAACTCTCAACTCACCCTGCCTTGAACGCTTCCAACCCCGCAGCCACAAGACTCGCCAAAAAGCGACGCCAAAACGAATCGGCCACACACGACACATCAATTTATTTGCGCGGGGCATTGCCTTCATTGTCGCATGGCGAGGCTTTCAGCGAAAGTGACGCGGAAGCTCGGGATCTCAGGGAGAGCTCGGAGAGAGAGAGAGAGAGAGAGAGAGACCTGGAGAGAGCTCGGTGAGGGAGCTCGGACAGAGAAACCAAGTCGAGGAGTGAATGTAGGCGGGCGGCACGCACAGGCAACAGATGCCAAAAAGTGGTTCCACGTGATGGGCATGCGCAGGGAGCTCAATGAGCAAAAGAAACAGGCCTGTCGCGTTGCAAAGTGATGCTCAGGCCCAAGTTGTCCGGAGAAGTACTCGCTGCTGTCAGAGGCAGATGCCTGAGTTTCTTCGAGAGATCAGGGACAGTGTTGCAGCAATCCGGAGGCAGCTCAAATCAAGGTGAAGTTCCGTCCTTAAGATGCATAGGCGCAAGACGATAGAATGCGGCCATTGTTGATTGCTTAGGTCACAAGCAAAGAGTGCCATCTCCGAGATGCAGTTAATGTAGTCTAAAAACCTTGCTTCACTTGACCGTGCTGTGTGCATGCAAGATGTATACAGCCAGCTTTAAGACTCGGCAAGGTTTCGTGCGAAGGGTACCAGAACCGTCTCGGCAATACGAATTTCTTTGCCTTGCCTATCTATCTTGGAATATGTTCAATTCCGCAATTGCCCTGGCAGCTTCTGTTAGTGTAACTTTAATGGGTGAGGTGGTAGCCTGCATGGGGTCCACGCTCAGATGGCATTCCTTGGGAGAAAATGCTCGGAGAATGCAAACGCCTGTGCCATGCCTTGAGCCAAGAGTGCCAAGAGTCAATACCAGGCTATTCTTGCCCGTTCCGCAGCTTTACAAGTAAAACCAGCCATGTGCTCCTTCAAAGTATCCAGAGGCTCGAATGATTTGTGACTCGCGCCCAGGCATTCATTCATGTGAATTCGGCACATGTGCCCAGGGCAATGCCAAACACTACGTATTGCCTTGATCTCAGAATCTCACACCAAGGCCAGTTTTGAAACTGCTGACTGAGGCAAAGAATGGGTCACCACAGACGAGGCCAATGGCTTTGCATCGAACTTTGCCACTCATAATTATCATAAGTTTTATAAGGCTTAGGCCACAAGAGTCACAAGGCGCTGCCCCTTCCGTCACAGCCCTTTCTCACCGCGTACATGACGGCCCTCGTCTCGGTGTGTTTTCAGAGACTCCGAGACTCAGAAACGAGACGAGACTTGAGAGGTGCTGGCCCTTGTTGCCCTGGTCTTGGGTGTCACCATTCGCAGCCTGCGGCCACAAGCAAGTCTCCAAGTTGGGCTGAGTGCTCTGACGGTTGGAGCGAAGTGCGATCGTCCATGCTCAGTGTGTCAGGCAGTCAGACGACTCCTTGCAGATGCGGGTGTGGCTATGCACAAGGTGCTCCGGACGGTTCTGAATTTATGGAGTCCATCCGTTTGACTTTGACTTAGGTCAAGAAGACGGCCACTGAGATTGAACGGAAAATATTCCACCTTTGTGGCCTCTTGGTGCCTTTGCCTTGAGTGTTCCATGCTTGTCCATGCTTGTCCATGCTTGTCCATTCTTGTCCAAGCCCGGAGGTCCCGCTAACGTATCAGCTCCTTCTGACGCATGGAGTTTCCAGAGGCCTTTGCGAGCCCGAGCTCTGATCCGACATATACCTTTAATTGCCAGGCTTCTGCGTCAAGCTGTGCTGGACCATCACTGTTATCGGTGTTAGTTCGGATCTTGTGTGCACTGATGCAGCGATGTGAGAGCTTCCAGACTCAGACTCGGGCTCTCCTCACTCTCTGACTCGCCCGAGGTTGCGATTGGCTGCGGGTGCACGTACCTTTTGTGAGAGATCATTGGCCGCTCAAGTCCATTCTGCGGGAGAAGGAAGCTACCACACTCTGTGGAGGGAGCAGCTTCCCTACTGCCGACTGTGCACACTTAGCTCCCTTTGCCCAGACTTGTTTTTGTGTTATATATATATATACATATTGTCCTTTCTTGTTTTGAGAGCTGCCCAAGGTTGGTTCTCGCTGGGCTGTACGCTGGCCATCCAAGTCTTTGCACCTGTGTCCTGCGCTAAGTCAGCTCCGTGCTCCGTGCATCTCCGTGCTCTGTCGCGCTGTGAGTGCTGAGTCACTGAGGATAGCGATGACATCAATCCTTTTCCTTGTCATGGGTGACATGACAGCCGCGCTCATCGGCCGCTCCTTTGGTCAGAGTGTTTGTAGCACCTCGGCCTTATGGCCAACGCTATGGACGAAGACACCCGTGCCTCGCAAGGCATGAAGATCGGGCCGGGCGGCAAGAAATCCGTGGAGGGAAGCATGGCCATGCTGCTCATCCAATTTGTTTGCATTCACCCCGATTGCTTTGTTTCAAAGCTTGCTTGTGGTTTTTCAGGTTCATGACCTGCTTCGCGCCTTGGCAACCCAATTTGGCCCAAACTGCCCAAACTGAACGCCTAAAGACTGGCCAGTTTCTGGAGTCCTGGACGATTTTGTCAAATTTGTTCCTGGCCAGGGTGTGCCTTTTGCCAAGAGGACTTGCTCTATCGCATTCCCTCCCAAGAGACATGCTTCAGTGGAACAAAACACGCAAGAGAGGACCCGTCCTTGTGTGTTGCAACAAGAAAGGCCTGCGGAAACTGCAAGCTTTTCGCCACGTTGCCACAGTCTGTCAGCAGTCAAAATGCCAAAAACGTCGCTCAACATCCTCTATCGAAAGAGCCTCATCACTACCTGATCTTGCTTCAGTACTCTGGTGACTGCTTCTGCCTTGTGGCGTGCCGCACGGAACGCCCTAGTCAAGACAAGCTTCCTACACCTCCCACACCTCCCACACCTCCTTCACTTCCTACACTTTCCACGCCTCCCACACCTCCTACAGCTCCTACAGCTCCTGCACCTGCACCTCCCACACCTCCTGCACCTTCCACCTAAACTTTTCGAAACTTGCAAGCTTAGGTCCTAAGGCAAAGCAGCACAATGAAACCCTGTCCCGAAATCCTCAAACTCCTCAGCCCTTCCCAAAGCCAGCCTCCCCACAAAAGACCTTGAGAACACGCGTAGATCGCTTTCCCTTCCGCCTTCCGCCTTCCGCCTTCCGCCTTCCGCCTTCCTGGGGATCCGCTGGACCAGGATTCGGAACCTGTCAGGTTTTCGGCTGCACAATCTTTAGCCCAGTGCACCTCAGAGAGTACGCGGTGGTGATCGGATCCCTGGTCGCTACACTCACAGAGCTCTACGAGCCCTTGGGTATCAACGACAACGCCAGGTCCCAAAGATGGGTTGAAGGTTTCTGGATAGAGACCCTCCAGGCAACTCATTCTAGAAAAACGTGTCGCAATGAGGTGACCATACCGCTGCTTGGTGACTTGAATGCAAGGGGCTGCAAGAATGCGAGTTTTTTGTGGCGCACTTTTCGGTTTTGCCTAGGTGGCGTGGCATTGACCTTTGGATTTGCTCGAACTTACTCCTGTGAGCCTGCGCGGAGCCCGCTGCTTTGGTACCTGTGAACTCTCACAGACTTTGCAGCGGGTGCTTTCGTTCGGTCGAAGCCGCTGTTCGGATCGGATCTACGGATCTTCGCGTAGAGAAGTGGCTTCGGCAGTTCCCATGGGCCGAAGGCCAGCGGCACTGCAGAGCCTTCAGTCCTTGAGGCCTTGAGGCCTTGAGTTGGCCTCACATCCACGCAACTCAAATGAATCTCGCGAAATCTGGCATACGAGGCACACAACTTGGCGCACGCGTTCGCAGCCATTCCCAATGCGAGAGCTATGAGTCGAAATGGGCACCAAAGCCTCAGGCTTCCCGACAATTCCAGACTTGTTGATCACAAACATTGAGCGCCCTTCATCTCTGACATCTCTGGCACTGTTAGCCATGCTCGCTGTTTGCCATGTCTCGCGTTGAGACACTTCCGAACTTGGACGCACCCTTGCCCGGGAACAGGGCCCTTGGTATCCGGACATCGGCATGGCCACATGACAGATTTGACGAGAAAGCACACGGTTCTTGGAATCTACCCACGACGCACTGGCGCTGTACCAAGCTTCCTGAGCTCTGCTTTAATGGCGCATGCTTTGAGCTTGCGGAAGTAGGTTTTGGGCTTGGGGTGTGTGCAGTGTTGCAATGGGCTTAGGCTTGAACAACGAGGCGTTTGCTGAAAGTTGCTTTGCCAGGTCCCAGACAGTTATGGAGAGTTAGGTTGCATTGCTTTTGCATTGCTGAGGAGGGTTTCTGACACGCTTGATTCGTTGTGCGTGAATTGCAGCGCGGTGATACCATGTTTCGGACAACCTCCCTAGGTTCTCGCGCACCTGAATCCAGAGCTTGAACCTGACAAACTCTGTTTCTGCCCGGCGTTTGGCTGACGCTTAAGTCCTGTCAATACCGGCCAAGTGCTGCTGATCCCCAATAAAGCGCCACAAATTCAAAAAGGCTCGAAGCAACCGCAGCGAAACATGTGCTGCGTGCTGTGTTTCCGCAGCCACACCGCGTTTTGCCTATATAATCTAAGAGTGTGGGACGCAGTGGAGGCCCGCTTGTTTCAGTGAAATTTGCGTTGTTCATCACAAAGCAGTGTTTTCCACGGCAGCGCCGAGCATTTCAATGTTTATTTTTTCAATGAACAGAGTCTTCTTGGGTTGAGCATTCGAGATCTACTTATGTGAACAGCCATGTGTTGGAACATCATCGGGTATGTCGCGGTAGTGACTATCCCGTGGTGGTTGGCTCAAGTTTGGATCCGTCGCGGCCTCGGATGAGCGTCGCCGGGTCCCCACGTCGATCACCCACGTGTTGGAGGAGAAAGAGACTTCGGCCCGGGGCAGGTTGGTGGGGAGTGCCCGTGCGGGTCGACCCGGGTTGCGGATCCTTTTCCCTTTTGGTTTGGATTGTGGTTGTTTGGTCACTTGTGTGTGGGAAGCCCTGATCTTTGGGACTGGGGATTGGTTGTTGTTTTGGGGTCTTTCTTTTGTGGCTTGTTTACCCCAACTTCCCAATTGCCTAGGCACTGGCCCGTGCCCGAACCACAGGTTATCAGCCAGAGGACTTTCCTGCGTGCTTGTGAGCTACGACTACGAGCTCAATGTTGTCGACCCCGCGAAGCTCCGACTACGTGATGGCAATGCAGATATGCCACCGACGATTGAGACTGGTCTCATTCTCTGACTTTTGAAGTTTCCTTTCCACGTCTGATTCTCTTTTGTGGGAATAGGGGTCTCTGGCCGATAGGCTGAGCCTCTTAGGGCTGGGTTCGCGCTGTTGTCTTGGGTTCTGTGGCCTGTGGCCCGAACCAGCCGACGCATGGCGGGCGCTAGCGGGATGGGCTGCGGAAGCCACAGCGCGGATCCTCGCGGCCTCAATGGGAGCTGATATGGATATGGAGATGCGGGCAGGCTTCGCGAAGTGGTGGTGAGTCGTGAGTGGCTGCAATCAGTGAAGACTAGCTGCGCAAGTCGCCTGCCGAGAAGCAGGACTCGGTAAGGTGAGGTGTTATACCAGGAGATCAGGACCACGATAGTGGCTGAAATGAAGAACCAGGGTGTGGAGTCCCGCAATCCTTTGTGCAGTGTCCTTACGGACCCTGCGTTACTCGTGCCCTATGCTCTTGAGGTGGATGAAAGGATAGTGCCGGCCGGGGTGGAAGACGGCTGACCGGAATGGAAAACCATGCGCCAGAGGACTAGCTTGGGTGCGGTGGTGACTGGGATGGCGGCGGACGTCTACGGGGAGAACAGCGGAACAACTTCAGTCCCAGTTTGCAGCCATTTGCTCATGGATGAGCCAGCGGCCAAACGCCCTGCTCCAATTGTGCTGAGGTGGTCGTGGATGCGAGGATTGGTTACCTCGATAGGGGACATGGTTCACTGGGACAGGCCACACATCCCGGCGAAGAACCCCGACAGTTCCACCGACGTTGACGTTGGGGTCGACGACGGGCGGGCGTACTTCGACATGGAGGCCAACTGGCACGCCGAAGGCGAAAATGAGCACATGCTCATCCATGAAACTACACAGCATTCGCTGTGGAGTATCCGAGGCGGTACGCAGCTCGCCGCATGCTCGTTAGCGCACTATGGCCAGAATGTTTGGGCGAGGGTCGGGATCTGCTTCGAGCCTCTGGAGTCCCGTGAGAACCTCTTCTCCGATTACCCTGCTCTGAGGGGGCGTAAAGAGGCACGCACAGCGGGTGATTTTGTACGGACGGGGTTCCATGGTATCTGTCTGCATCAAACTGGAGAAGCCGACGGCGGAGATCTGCAACTTGGGAGGCGATAGCCTACTGCAGTACTTCAACCCGTTTGTGGAATGCAACCCGCATGACCCTAGCATCGTGTGGACCATGCGCAAGTTCTTCGGAACTACACGGGGCCGATAGGCCTGAGTGTGGAGGAGGAGGATCAGAGGCAAAAAGCTGAGGCTGCGCGTAAGACGAAAGGTTCCCGGGGAGGCCTACGACTCCAGTGGAGAAGGCGAAGATCATGGCCAGCGGGGCGTTGCGCCCCTTACACTTCTTGATCTTGTGGCAATAGGTTTGTGTTCCGTAGTTACTTCAGCGTGTCATGTGGGGACAACTCCAAGCTCAGCTTGGTAGTCTATCGTAAGTGCATTTCATTCACGAGGAAGGAAGGGTAGGACCCTCATGGCCACAACTTGGACGGACGGCATTCCACCAACCTCCAAAAGCTACAGGCGTGCAAGGTGTTCCAGCAAACAAGGATTTGACAAGGCGCTCGGCTGAATTCTATAGTTTTTTCTTGGCATGATGCTACTTAAGGAGACAGACATGCGCGCTTGAGCCTAGGGATGCCCAGCAGTGCCTTGGAGCAAAGGCATGCGCGCCGATGTGGCTCAAAGCCAAGCCGGGAATGATGGCGTTGCCCGAGGCCTGGCAACCCCGGAAATCTGAATTCACAAAGAAGAAAGAGAGCGGTGAGAAGAACACGTTTTTTGGCAGAACTTTTTCAAAGTTCAGGCCAACCACATTGCCTTACGTGCGATTTTTCAGGGTCCTACTTACGGTCGATCGGTATGTTAAGAAAACCACGATTTGACCACGTCTGAAAAATCTTACAAATTTGATGGGGAATTTGAAATGGTGGTCTTAATCCAGAGTCTTGACCGGATTTCTCATGTTGGTCTTGCCTTTGGTGCACTAGTGTGGATGGGATCGTTTTTACCTTGGTTGGGGGCATTGGGTGGGTGTGGTCGGATTGGTTTTTGACCACCTTGGTTTCCTTTGTTTAGGGGCTTGAGAATTAGGTGTTCGCGCTTCTGGGGAGTAGCGCCAACTTCCAAACTCGGAGCCAGAGGTGTGTGTTCGAGGAAAATTTGTAGGCGAACAATGTTGATCTACCTCGTACTGCGCTGTAGATGTAGTCCATCATTTTCCTCCCAGCGCGACACAGTCCACTGCTATGAGACAAGCATGTTAAGAAGTCATTCTTCAGACTGGAACGTTTTTCTAGACGGGCATTTGTACTACGTCTAAAAGGTACAGTATGATGCAAAACAAGCTTGGTGACCTACAAATTTTCCTCGAACACATTCCTTTAACAACTTACCACACCTCCGGCTCAGAGTTTGGGAAATTGGCTCCCCCAAAGCACCCAATTCTCAGGCAGCTGGGCAACGGAAATCATACCACACTCGGGCTGAGAGTTGGGGCTTGGATAGAATCAATTATGCTGGTCAGTTTTAGTGGGGAGTTGCTTTGGATTTTTGGAGCTATTGAGAGTGTCAAATATTTTTCTGGAGCACTTGAGGGTCTAACTTCTTGCTTCGTAAAATTTCCTAATACATTGACGGACCGTACTCGCTTGCCCCCGGAGACGTGCGGAAACCATTCCCCTTGCGAAAGTCAAACAATTCCACGCTGAGGATCAAGGAGTGCCCCTCGTGTTCATAAACCTCAAAACAGTTGCACAATGTTGCGACTCCAAAGCAGCATAGCAGCATGTGTGTTTGTTTGGGCGTGGTTGTGCGTGATTGAGTCTATTTCTGGGCCTGCGGCCTCTAGCCGGCTACGCCTCTTTGAAGTTATACCATGTCATGTCATGTTTTTTGTGTGAGAAACGTATCCTGTGCTATGATGCGGCTAGGTTAGGTTACGCCTGTTGCCCGCCCCAAGCCGGGGCATGCCCTAGACATTCTACGCAGGCACAAGGCAAGGAGAATCCGCCGACCCTCTGCCTCCCATCCCAGCCTCTTGCAGAGGGGACCGGCGTGGGATGACAACTGGAAGTGATTGGAATCTATGATAGTCCCTGGGGGACACATGCCAGCTTTCTGGGCCCTAGCCAGGACCCAAACCAGAAGGCTCACATGGGGTCGCGGCGCCAGAGGCCGCAGAAACAGCAGTTTAAAAAGAGCGGATGCTGGGGCTGCCTTTGGTACTGCTACCTTTTTTTGGGGGGGGGGGGACTTTTCTTCCGCGGGCTGCCTTTGGTAGTACTAGGTAGACCCCGGGGTCTGTGGATACTCGGGCTGGTGTTGGCAGCGTTTCTTTTTTCTTTTTGGGGACTTTCCTGTATGTTGGTTTGTTTCTTGTTCTGCTCGTCTGCTCGCCTGTTGCCTGCCTGCGTGCTGTCCCCCCGCCTGTTTTCTTGTTTGCTCGCTTGCTTCCTGCCCGGGCGATGGCTTGTCCGCGTGCTTTCTTGCTTGTGTCGGCCTGCCGGCCTATTGGGATATGACCCTTGGAGCTGCTTCAAGCGGAAACTGGCACAGCCGCCCGGCAAAGCACGCGGTGGAGGAGGACGCAGAAATCGAGAGCGCGCCGTCGTACTGAAGGCGCCGTGCGAAGGGAGTGTTGTTCTGAGGTTGACTTTGATTGCTAGAAGAGGGGGGGACAGAAGAGACAGTTTCATGCCCTGAGCACGCGATCCGAGGGGGTTGACCCGAGGATTCACCATGGCCGGGGTTGCGCGGAGATTGATCCGCGTACGCGTGTGCGGGCCTTGAAGCCGTCTCTTGTGTTCTCCTCTGTTCTGGCAGGGGTTGATGGGGGGTGATAATGATGTTGGTGCGCTTTGGTTTTTACATAGCCCCCGGGTGGCTATAACTCCCGACCCCCCGGGGATAACCCCAGTAAGGTGAATTGCCGCAGTCAATTGTTTGAGCTTTTTTGTTTCGAGGCCTCCCGGAGGTGTTTTTCCGTGTTTTTGTCCAACCCGAACGGTGCTCCCAGGTACCGCTCCGGCCTTACTTCGGGCTGTTTTCTGTTTCTGGTTTTGGCACGTTTGCGCCGGCTTGGGTGATGCGGAGTCTGTGATGCCGCTTTTTGTGGCCCGTTTTGCTGATTTTTGTCGGTGCTTCCGGGCACGACCCCTCCCGCCCGGGCACGACCCCTCCCCTATTTTTGCCGGCTGGCCTTTTGTCTTCCTAGGTCCTGCCTGCCCGCCTGCCTGCCCGTTTGTTAGCTGGCCGTCCTGTGTGACTGCTTGCCTTTTTTGTTTTTCTCTCCTGCCTATGTGCCTGTCCGCGCGCCCGCTTTGTTGATCGCTTGCCTTTCTTGTGTTCCTACGTCTGTATGTATGTAATGTACTGCAATGCAATGTAATGCAATGCAATGTAATGCAATGCAATGTAATGTAATGTATGCATGTATGTAAGTAATGTATGTATGCCACACATGCATACATACACACATTTTTACATACATACATTACATACATACATTACATACATACAGACATACAGACCTACATACATACATACATACATAGATACATAGGTACATACATACATACATGCATTCCATTCCATTCCATTCCAGTACCTACATACATATATGTATGCATGTATGTATGTATGTATGTATGTATGTATGTATGTAGTGTATGTATGTATGTATGTAATGTATGTTATGTATGTATGTATGTATGTATGTATGTATGTATGTATGTAATGTATGTATGTATGTATGTAGAGTATGTAATGTAATGTATGGTATGGTATGGTAAGGTCAGGTAAGGTATGTATGTATGTATGTAATGTATGCATGTATGTATGTAAGTATGTGTGTATGCACGTACGTATGTAATGTATGTATGTATGTAAGTATGTTTGTACTGAATGTATGTATGTGTGTATGTAGGTAATGTATGTATGTGTGTAGTGTAATTCACTGTAATGTAATGCAATGTATGTATGTATGTATGTGTGTATGTAATGAATATATGTATGTATATAATATATGTATGTATGTATGTATGTATGTATGTATGTATGTAATGTATGTATAAATGTACGTACCTATGTATGTATGTATGTATGTTATGTATGTATGTATGTAATGTATGGTATGATATGGTATGGTAAGGTAAGGCAAGGTATGTATGTATGTATGTAGTGATGTATGTAGTGTATGTATGTATGGATGTAATGTAATGTAGTGCAATGTAATGTATTGTAATGTAGTGTAATGTATGTATGTATGTCTGTATGTATGTAATGTATGCATGCATGCATGCATGCATGTAATGTATGTGTGTATGTATGTATGTATGTATGTAATGTAGGTATGTATAGGTAACGTAATATATGTATGTGTGTATGTATGTATGTATCTATGTATGTATGTATGTATGTTATGTATGCGTGTGTGTATGTAATGTATGTTTGTTTGTATGTATGCATGCATACATGCATTGCATTGCATGCATGCATGCATGTATGTAGTGTATGTATGTATGTATGTAATGTATGTATGTTATGTATGTATGTATGTATGTATGTAATGTATGTATGTATGTATGTAGTGTATGTAATGTAATGTATGGTATGGTATGGTATGGTAAGGTCAGGTAAGGTATGTATGTATGTATGTAATGTATGCATGTATGTATGTATGTATGTGTGTATGTACGTACGTATGTAATGTATGTATGTATGTAAGTATGTTTGTACTGAATGTATGTATGTATGTATGTAGGTAATGTATGTATGTATGTAGTGTATTTCACTGTAATGTAATGCAATGTATGTATGTATGTATGTGTGTATGTAATGAATATATGTATGTATATAATATATGTTTGTATGGATGTATGTATGTATGTATGTAATGTATGTATAAATGTACGTACCTATGTATGTATGTATGTATGTTATGTATGTATGTATGTAATGTATGGTATGATATGGTATGGTAAGGTAAGGCAAGGTATGTATGTATGTATGTAGTGATGTATGTAGTGTATGTATGTATGGATGTAATGTAATGTAGTGCAATGTAATGTATTGTAATGTAGTGTAATGTATGTATGTATGTCTGTATGTATGTAATGTATGCATGCATGCATGCATGCATGTAATGTATGTGTGTATGTATGTATGTATGTATGTATGTATGTATGTAATGTAGGTATGTATAGGTAACGTAATATATGTATGTGTGTATGTATGTATGTATCTATGTATGTATGTATGTTATGTATGCGTGTATGTATGTAATGTATGTTTGTATGTATGTATGCGTGCATGCATGCATTGCATTGCATGCATGCATGCATGTAGTGCATGTATGCATGTATGTATGTATGTTTGTATGTATGTATGTATGTATGTATGTTGTGTATGTAATGTAATGTAATGTAGTGTAATGTAGTGTAATGTATTGTAATGTAGTGTAATGTATGTATGTATGTATGAATGTATGTACGTATGTATGTAAATGTATGTATGTAAAATGTATTTATGTATGTAAGGTGTGTATGTAATGTAATGTAAGGTAATGGTATTGGTACATGTAATGTAATGTAATGTATGTATGTATGTGTGTATGGTTGGTTGGTTGGTTTGCAGTCCCAATGGACAGCTTGTGGGCACAAGCAAACACGGCAACAACACCGCCGCGAAAGGGCAGGTGCAGGTGGGGCCCACGACACCGGGCTAGCAGCACGACACCGCGGTCAACATGCATCTCTTCACAGTGCCCACCACCGGCCGCAGCGATCTTCTTTAATTTCTGCCTCTCCAAAAGTCATCCGCCTGATCGCAGATGTGCCGCGCCAAGTTTGTCAAGGCACCATAAGCTACATGCTCAGGTTCACAAGCCAGAAATAGTAAAGTTGAACAGTCCAGGCCACGGATCTCGCACTCGCCGCGCAGCTGTCTAAGACAAGGGCAAGCGCAAGCAACATGCGAACACATGCTGGAATAACGTCTGTTGCAGAAAATACACCAGGTCACTCTCGCCTTTGACACTTTACCATCAACATGGCCAAGGCAGACGTATCCACATCGAAGGCGCATGACGCATCTCTGGCCAACTAGCCTCAGAGCAAACGCCTTTGTCAAATGAGAACAAGGCTCCGACGAAACCGATAAGTAAGGCATCGGTATTACATGAGCCGAAACGTCAGCCCTCCAATCCTTGATGTAAGAGACGACAAGAAGGTTGCGAACATAAGCCTTGTAAGACCCTGAGGGCATGCCTTCAGTCATCCACCCCGGCCAATCCGGAATCCCAAATTGGCGAAGTAACGCTGCAGACTTAGTCACCCAGGATGGCACACAGGAAGCCTGAGCATTCTTAAAGACCGATGCAGCAAGAGTGCGGTCACCCTGTGTCCAAAGCAATGCTCGGGCCAAAGCAACTTCAAGGACGACCCGCTCACGAGCACCGCCAGCCGAGTTCACCCTGACACACGGCAGAATTCCTCCACGGATCTGCGCCAATAAGCTGTCTTGCCCAGCGCGCGTAAGCAGATACAATAATAGACATTGCCTCATTATCAGTAGCCCACAAATGCCTTCCGAACCTCAGCACACTTTCCACCTTGAGCTCAAAGAGGAGAATACCCACGCACAAAGGAGCACGAAGGCAAGATATCAAGGAGCACAAAGCATCAATCATACCAGAACAAGCCGCTACTACTGCAATAGCGTGTTGAGTCCAACTCCCATGGGCAGCCCACCAGAGACCCAGCCACTTGTGCAGTTTGACGCAAGTGAGGGGGACGGGTAGTAAGGGACTACGCCTTGGGAAAAATAGAGGTGAATCTTGAAAATCAAAGTCGTCAGCAGCAAGAAGCTGAACAACAGTTTTGGAAGGATCCACATGCACTTCCACTTTCATGTCATTCGCCCATTCGGCGATGATAGACAAGCACCTGTTTGCTTCGCCTTGGCTGGATGCAAGGATTACTGGGTCGTCAGCATGAAACAAAATAGGTATCCTGTCATCATCCAATATATCCAAGGCTCGCGCACAAGTAGCCTCAAGGCCAGGGCACTGTGCCAAGGCCAGTGCTGATGGCAAGGGCCAAGCATACCGAACACAATCTGCAACATGGCAGGCTGTAACAAAGTCAGGCACACCCCGCCCCGACCAGCGGTGTGATTTCCACTCGACTGGCACCCAGGCAGTAGAGGCCAACCCGCACTTCTCCATGCGCAGTCTCTTCACCAGTGTGTTCGGTTTCAAGTTGAAACAGAGGGGTCCAAGCTTGCTACCTTCCGGGACACCGTGCGACGACTGCGCAAGAATTTCTGCGAGCAAAGCATAGGCACCATCCTGAAGTCCAGCAGTGTTACGAGACTCTACAAGAATCAAGGAACGCCAAGCACGGGGAAAGGCGTGTGCGAAGTCCGCAAAGATTTCGATGAAACTTCGATTCCAATGCTTGAAATTGTCTTGAAGAAAGGACAAAGTGAAGTGATGCAACTGTACGTCACACATGTAACCTGTCTGTACCCAGTCAAGAGCATGTCGTATCGACCCCGTGATTCGTGCAGCCAACAGCGACTCCTGAATAGAGCCGTGCAGATCAGCAACTGCAAGAAATCGATATGACGAGGCCAACAAGGGAGATCCTGTCTTGTAAAGGACAGAAAGCATACGAAATCCCCAAAGAAAAGGTTGATAGCACAAGCACGAAACTCCGCACAAGACCTGGAGTGACCAAGCTGCTCTCGACCAAGCGTCACAACTACAATGAAGAAGAGAGCGGTGCATGAGAAATGGGGTCAACGCATGAGAATTCTTAATGCCTCACACTGCACGGTGCCACTCCGCTAGCTCAAATGGCTGGTCAAATGGCCCTTGTCCAATGTGAGAGCACGCGTTCCTTACCAAGTCAGCGGCTTGTATTTCCATCGAGGTGTGGAAGTGTTTGTCATACACGCCCGGCCCGCGGCCTTGCGCCTGCATTTGCTCAAGCCACGCCTCATGACTCTCTGAGACGGTCAAGCTACGCTCACCCAGTTTCAGCCTCGTTGGCGCGCGAATCAGTGGTGGGTTTAACCAACGCAAGCATGTATTCGCGCAGGAGTGCGGTCATAGCTGTTCTTGCTGCCCCGCACACAATGCCTGTTCAAGATTGTCCTCGCCCAGGTCAGCATGGTCAAGAGAATGTGAGGACACTCGTCTGGCTTTCTGTCTGCGCTCCACTCGGCTGAGCAAAACCCAGCCATCGCGAACAGAAGATTCAATGATACACAACACGAGGGCCAGCACTTCAACAACCCAGCGTGCCCAGGCTCCCACCTGCGATTTACGGGAGGAACCAGAATCAAGGGAAGACAGCGCAAGTAAGGAGACATGCTCCAAAGCTTTGAAAACCCCTCTGGCTCGATCCAACCCATGCTCCCATAAGGATGTTTCACGCCAATGCCGCAGCTTGATTGAAGCAGGGTCATCAGACGCAATGGCACAAGTTGGAATCTCTCCACTTCCATCAGGAAATGATCGCTTCTGGTAAACTCACAGCAGAGTTCCCAAGAGCAACCCAGCTGCTTACAATGCAACCCATTGTGAATGCAAATCGATGTGTCAAGGTTGCCAGTGCAATAGACAAGGTCCAAGGCTCGGCTAGAACCAGGGCCGCCATTGCCAGTGATGTGTGTCAGCTGACACAATCATCACCCTCTTCATTCGCAACGGCAAAGTCAACGCAACAGGCAAGTCGCCAGCAAAACGAGGATTGCGCAGCCAGTGGACAGCTGCTACTTGCGGCACGTTGACATCTAGACATCATGTCCAAGTCAATTCCACGAACTTCATGTTCCCATGCCAAATCATCGTTAGCGGGTAAATAGAAGACCAAACAATCGAAGTCTGGGCCGCCCAGTGGGTGACACACGGAGCCACAGCCGCCTGTCACTTCCTACTCTGAAAGTCTGGAAAAGTGAGGCAAGAACCCGTGCCGGACAGCTACAGCAACGCTGTTATAGTTTGCATGTCCTGCAGAGATCAGGCTGAATCCACACCGTGATGGCAATGGAAAAGTACAAGGTATACGCACCCCTGGAAGACCAATTGCATGCAGACCCAAATGTTCAAATGCTGCCTTGAATGGAGGTGGGGTGACCTGAAGAACGTTCAGCTTCACTGTCTTTCCCTGAGCATCGAGGCATCCAGTCGTAGACGGAGAGCCCAGACCCAGCTTCACGGCAGTACAGTCATAGTCCTCAACAGAGTTTTCAGCTTGCAAAGAACTCACCCTGTTGTCAATAAATTGCAGGCACCTGCGTAAAACAGCCTGCAGGGGCACAGTGATGTCCGAGAGATCTTGTGAGGCAACTGGGCAGGAGTTTCTCAACTTCCACGCGTGATTCTGAAGAATCTTCCAGGTTGAGCAAACTACCTGGCTCCACGCCGCTTTCACCCTGAGGTGGCTCCAGTTTTCCTGTGCTTCAGGCACAAATTGGTGGAGCTCATGTTGCAAGCGTAGTTCTGCCATGCTAGAGAGGAGACCCGTGGGAACCTTGGACATTGAAGAGCAGCAAAACAAAACACACACCCAACAGACACACACACACACACGCACACCCAAGCACGCACACACACACACCCAGCAACAACAAGGCAAGCAGACACATCCGCAATTTTCGGGAGGATAGCGACGAGATCTAGTGAGAGAGCAAGAAAATCGAAGCAGCAAGAATACGGCCAAGAAGAGCTGGCACATAGCAGCAGCTCCGCAAGTTGAATTAGTTGCACAAGTTCCTCTGTTCAGGGACGCCTGTCCACGCAGCGCAGCCTTTGCTGAGCTACGGCAACAGGAGGGAGGCTCAAGTCCAATTCAGAAGCTTGCGACGCCTGTACAGAGATCTCCTGGATCATGGCAAGGATGCGTCGTTTCGATACAGCACTTCCATCAACCACAATCTTGCCGGTTTTGATGTAGGCACTGAGCACTCCGCCAAAATTTGGCTTGACCAGAATCCCGGTTACCTTTCCACGACTCTTGTGCCTTCGTGTAGTGAGGAGGCCCATACAGGGCAACAGACAATAGCAAGGCCGCTAAGTCTGTCACCTCATTCACGGGAAGGCCACTCTTGATAATTCGGTTACACTGCTCAGCCTGCGCAAGCTTGTGCTCGTGCAGGAAAGCAGCTTTCCGAGACTTGTCCATTAGGTCATGCACCGAGGGGAGGTCGTGATTCATGCCAGCTGGGTTATCTTCTCTGGTCTGTTGCCTAGACATCTGGCGACATTCCCCCGCATCTTTTCCTGGCGCCCAAGTTTTTGGCTGCCCGGGCACACCTTGCACTCGAGCACGGGGCAAAGGGGAGCGAGACCGCCTGCGCACCTGTTCCACAAAGAACTTATCAGTGAGCTCCTGCGCCCATTCCTCGGCCCACCGATTCCTTCTCGTGTGCCGTATCAGAGAACAGGGCCCTGACCACCTGCTCACTAGCAGGGATGGTCTCTTGGGAATCAAAGCACGACTCCGTTGGGGTAGCTCGCATCATCTCCCTCATTTGCTCCCTCACCGGCGTAGCCGGCAAACGATTTCCAGGGGCCTGCTTGGGCATGAGGAGAAGGTGTCGGGTAGAGAGGACTCAGGATAGTGCATGAACAAACAGAGCTGGAAGCAGCGGGAGGTAAGCCAGGCAAAGCAACTTCAAAGATCGATCCTTCAAGAGCCACTAAAACACAATCAAAGGCAACCACACCCACCCTCCTCCCCACAAGAGAAACAAAAAATGCGCCGACAGCAGCTCGGAGCCATAGCCCCCACGCCAGCCTTCACCTCTGCCAGCTCCATCATCAAGATCACTCCCTCAAACCTTCAGCCTCGTCCCTTACACCGGGAAACACACGCCCTAACACGGAACAAAACAACCAACACGAGGCGGCGCGGCGAAGGGCGAACAAGCCCCAACACAGACAGAACAACCAACGCAAGGCGGCGCGGCGAAGGGCAAACAAGCCCCAACACAGAACAAAGCGAAGGCCAAACAAGCCCCAACACGGAACAAAACAACCAACACGAGGCGGCGCGGCGAAGGGCAAACAAGCCCCAACACAGAACAGAACGACCAACACAAGGCGGCGATGAACATCATGATGTAAAAGATGATGAACATGATGATGATGAACATGATGATTAAAATGATGATGACGGTGATGAAGATGAAAATGATGATGATGATGATGATGATGACCATGAACATGATGAAGAAGAACACCACCATCAAGCATGCGTGGTGTTCCTTATCATCATCATGTTCTTCATCATCATCATTTTTCATTATCATGTTCATCATCATTGTGTTCATCATCATCATCATCATCATCATCATCATCATATACATTTCAAGTGTGCTGCAAGACGCGACTGGACATGCAGATGATGCGCTATCATGATATCTAGCTGAGGCTGGGGACGTTAACTGCTGGTGATGCTGAGGATGCGTAGTAATGATTACCATCAGGGTGATGATGACCATCATCCTGATGATAATCATCACTACGCATCCTCAGCATCACCAGCAGTTATCATCAACACAACGCATCCTCTGCATTTCCAGTCGGGTCTAACGGCACACTTGAAACGTATATGAAAAAGAAGAGCGATGATGAACATGATGAGGAGCATGATAATGCAAATGATGATGATGATGATGAACGTGACGATGATGAAGATGAAACTGATATGATGAACACTAAGCAAAATGACTGTGATGGTAACTATCATCGTCGCTTCCTCTGCGTCTCCAATTGGGCCTAACGGCACACTTGGAATGTATAAAAGAAATAAGAAAGAAATGATGATGACGATCATGATGATGATGAAGGATGATGACCATGATGATGATTATGATAAGCATGATGACTGTGACGATAACTATCATCGTAGCATCCTCTGCATCTCCAATTGGGCTTAACGGCGCACTTGAAATGTATATAGGAATCAAGTTATAATGACGATCATGATGATGAAGGATGATGACCATCATGATGGTTATGACAAGCGTGATGACTGTGATGACAAATATCATCTTAGCATCTTCTGCATCTCCCATTGGGCCTAACGGCGCACTTGAAATGTGAATATGAAATATGAAAGAAATGATAATGACGATCATGATGATGATGAAGGATGCTGACCATCATGATGATTATGATAAGCATGATGACTGTGATGATAACTATCATCGTAGCATCCTCTGCATCTCCATTTGGGCCTAACGGCACACTTGAAATGTATATAAGATAGAAATGATGACGATCATGATGATGATGAAGGATGACGACCATCATGATGATTATGATAAGCATGATGACTGTGATGATAAATATCATCGTAGTTTCTTCTGCATCTCCAAACGATGTATCTAAGAAATTAGAAAGAAATGATGATGACGATCATGATGATGATGAAGGAAGATGACCATCATGATGATTATGATAAGCATGATGACTGTGATGATAACTATCATCGTAGCATCCTCTGCATCCCCATTTGGGCCTAACAGCACACTTGAAATGTATATAAGAAAGAAATGATGATGACGATCATGATGATGAAGGAAGACGACCATCATGATGATTATGATAAGCATGATGACTGCGATGGTAACTATCATCGTTCATGATAAGCATGATGACTGTGATGACAACTACCATCGTAGCATCCTCTGCATCTCCAATTGGAAGATGGTGATGATGATGATGGGGATGATGATGGTGATGAGGATGATGACTGTCATGATAACTCTCATCGTAGCATCCTCTGCACTTCCAATCAGGGCTAACGTCACACTTCAAATGTATATAAGAAAGAAATGATGATGACGATCATGATGATGATGAAGGAAGATGAACATCATGATGATTATGATAGCATGATGACTGTGATGATATCTATCATCGTAGCATCCTCTGCATCTCCATTTGGGCTTAACGGCGCACTTGAAATGTAAATATGAAAGAAGAAGAAATAAATGATGATGACGATCATGATGATGATGAAGGAAGATGACCATCATGATGATTATGATAAGCATGATGACTGTGATGATAACTATCATCGTAGCATCCTCTGCATCCCCATTTGGGCCTAACAGCACACTTGAAATGTATATAAGAAAGAAATGATGATGACGATCATGATGATGATGAAGGAAGACGACCATCATGATGATTATGATAAGCATGATGACTGCGATGGTAACTATCATCGTTCATGATAAGCACGATGACTGTGATGACAACTACCATCGTAGCATCCTCTGCATCTCCAATTGGAAGATGGTGATGATGATGATGGTGATGAGGATGATGACTGTCATGATAACTCTCATCGTAGCATCCTCTGCATCTCCAATCAGGGCTAACGTCACACTTCAAATGTATATAAGAAAGAAATGATGATGACGATCATGATGATGATGAAGGAAGATGAACATCATGATGATTATGATAAGCATGATGACTGTGATGATATCTATCATCGTAGCATCCTCTGCATCTCCATTTGGGCTTAACGGCGCACTTGAAATGTAAATATGAAAGAAGAAGAAATAAATGATGATGAGGATCATGATGATGATGATGAAGGAAGATGACCATCATGATGATTATGATCAGCATGATGACTGTGATGATAACTATTATCGTAGCATCCTCTGCGCAACTGGATGTTGATGACAATAAGAGTAAGAGTAAGAATAAGAGTGATGATGACCTTCACATCATGATGATGATAAGCAAGTGTGAATGTGAAGAGTATGGGAAGCGTGACCCACCCGTAAACAAGCTTACGGGTCGCGCCTTAGACCTGGTCTTCCAGAATGGCCGTGGGAAAGGCAAAGTGCTACAAGAAGAGATGTATAAAGTATGAAGAAAGTCAGACGAATATATGAACACAAGTGTGAATGCGAAGAGAATGTGAAGCGCGCGTGACCCGTAACCAAGCTTGCGGGTCGCGCCTTAGACCTGGTCTTCCAGAATGCTCGTGTAGCGGATATTGATGACAAATCGGATGATTAGCGTCATGACGCATCCTGAGCATCAGTGGGAGTCATGACAAGCAGATGATGATGATGATGGTGATGATGATGATGATGATGAAAGAGATGATGATGACAATCACGATGATGGTGATTGATGTTGATGATAATAAGAATAAGAGTAAGAATAAAAGTGATGATCATGATGACGAGCTTCCCGTGCGCCTCCCCTTACAAAGGGGTCGGCGGATTTGTTTGTGTAGGTGTGTGTGTGTGTGGTTTCGCGTGCTCGAGTGATGCTTTGCGCATGTGGGTGTATGTGCTTTGCACTGAGGCAGATTGCCACGAAGTAAGCGGCTTTTGAGCCGCTGTGCCTTTGCCAGCAACGGGGGCCTCGTTTGTATGCCGGCGGAGGACTGAGAATTGGGGAGTCAACGGAGTCACACGAAGTCACACGCCATCTTAATTTGAGGTGCAACCGTTCCTCAGCGCGGCGCCGCAGTCAGACAGAGGTGGGTGAATGGTGTTGATGTGCGACCAGTTCGCAATTGGTTGTGAGCTAGGCCGAAATCGGGGCGGCCTGCAACGCTGACCGGCCACGCTCCCAGACCTTTCAGGATTGGTGTTGGCACGCTGCAAATTAGGCGCGAATCGTCACCGGCACCTTTGCGTGCCCAAGCTGAGGCAAAAATGACCAAAACCTCTCAAGTCCTTGCAGCCACTTTGGACAGGACGCTGAGGAAGGAAAAGCGGCGGAAAGAAGGCGCAACCACGCCATGAGTACTGATTAATTACGTTGAGCACTTGGCGCCAGGCAAATAGAGTTGCGGACGCTTGAGGAGGCATGTACGCATTCTCAAACGATTTGCACTTCGGCGTTGGCAGGATGGGCCACTCAGATGTGCATCTTGCGGAAGGCCTTGTGTGGCGTGAGACTCTGAGAGTGGGCCACTGGCGATGCTCAGGGCGGCGAAAACGCGGTGTGGAAGGTGCAAGCAGGAAGTCTACTGTGACAAGGAGTGCCAGGCTTGAAAGCGAAGTCGATAGAGTATCCGAGTCATGTGGAGACAGGCGCAGCACTGGAAGACCCACAAGGCGCTGTGCAGAGCTCCAGCGCCGATTTCTAAGTGCCTCGCGGCCTCGCGGCCTCGCTTCGAACATCTCTGTTGAAAGGCTGTGTGAGCCTGGCATGCGAAACGATCGGATGAGACATGCGGAATCGTGCAGATTCGAGGCCAAGCGCACCCGCAAGGCCATGGATGATTCATTGCCAGCCTTGCCAATGTGTTTTTTTGGCGCAGGCGTGAGGAGATTATTCCTCTTTGCGGTCAAGGATTCCGCGGTTGGCCCATGACTAAGATTCGTAAGCCAAACTCAGCGAAACTGAGCCAAAGACAAACGTACCTGTGTCAAAGACGCGAGGCTTGAGCAGTCTCCCTGGCGGCAAGTGGGATCCAGCTGTTTGGAGGCCGAGCGGACGTTTCGGATCACTTCCCAATTCCGCACTTTCCGGCGCTGCGACACAAAGAGTTACTCTTTTGCTTCTCTCTCTTTCTCTCTCTCTCTCTCTCCCCATTTGCACTCATTGTGCATTGAGAGCGGAGAGGAGCCTGGCGTTGGCATCACCAATTGGAGTAACAACTGCTATCTGAGTGCAGCAAGGGCCCTACGTGTAGAGTGAGCGATTTTCGCACCTTTGGTGAATGCTGGGAGTGGAGGTTGAGTGGCTTTCGGCTCAGGCCATGAGTGTCACGGAAAAGCATGGCAAAAGCATGCAAAGTCATGCACCAGAGGTAGTGGTGCCATGCTATTCTTCTTGACTGGGGTAGATCCATTTTGTGTACATGCATCACAAACACAATAGCTCATTCTCTTGCTGCCATGTCGATCATTCGACACTTGTGCCGTGAATGAACGTGCCGATCAGCCCGGCACTGTGTTATGTTCGTTGTTTTTTTAGTTTGCATTTAGAGTGGAAGCTTTCGTACGGCCAAGCCTAACAATCTACCAGGAATCCAACTTGATTTGTCTATGTACCAACTTGGTAAGGGCATGTCAGGCTTGTTCAATCAGAGGCATGAGGTTAGACCCTCATACAAGCTGCAGAACTTGAGAATTTTTGCTCAGAGAGCGTGCCAGAGCTTTCCTTGAATGCTGCTTTGGGTGGGCTTGCGAGCAGAAAAGCGGATGCAGAAAAGCTTGCCACGAGTTGCGGCCATGCATGGCACGGGTGGGAGGCATCTTGGGTGCATTTGGGGAACCTGAGGTCTGTCAGTGCCTACTTCACACGCCCATGCTCCGGCAGCATCTCCGAGAGACGTGCCATGAGCCTCCGGAGGACTGACCTGATGCCCTCTGAAACTTAGTTGAGGCACACTGGTTTTGCCCATGAATATCTGAAAGGCCAGGTTGCTCACAAATGTTGGCGAGCCGCAACATTGCCTGCCCATGACTTGTGAACGTGTGGAACTGAACACTCTCCTGCAAACCAAGGAAGAGGAGCGCTTATTCATGCAACAAGTGTTTGCCAGGGCCAATTTTCTGCGCAGAGTGCACGGACAGATGGATGCTTCTTCTTTGTAATCACATTTAAGCGTGTAGGACGCGTGGCTGGCAGAGCTGCTCGGATTGTGCCTCCACCTCGGAATCGAGAGACATGTTGAGCGGCATTTGTTTACGAAGGATCCGCAGCTTAACGCAGGTAGTTCTTAGCTTGATTCTTGTTGTAGATACGTTTCAGTCGTCTTTACATCGTTTAATTCTTAGCTAATCTCTTGGCGAGGCCGTCTCATGGACGGGGCCAAGCGACGCGGGACTCGCCATGCCGCGGCCCCACATGAGAGGCGTGGGGCGCCGGCACGCGTTGGGTGGCCTAGGTGGACCCTCCACGGCGACTGACTCGACTCATCGCAGAGGCGGGACGATTTCCGCGGTAAATTTTAGCAAAGCCCCTCGGTTGGTGTTCCGATAATGAAAACCAGGAAATACAGCATAACAATTCGAGTTGTTGTTACTTGAGGCCAGCGAGGAATTTGCCTTTGGCCGTCAAGCAGACGCTCATGAAGCCTTAATGCTGCTGATTTCCCGCTGGCTTGCTGGCTGTGTCAAGGACGGGCTTGCAGCGCGGAGTCATATTCCTGAGAGCAATCAAGAATGCAGAGCATTCCTGTATGCTGATACTGTTGGTTTGCAATACAATTCAGGTTGGCGATGGGTCTGGAAGCGATTGCTCTCGGCTGGGGTGCGCCCAACTGGAGCAATGCGTGGTTTGGACGTCAGTTTGAGTTGCTGCTTGCCCGGTGAGACGAGGTATCTTGAGAAGGAGCAATTGGAGGCGGGCGACTCGTGTCCATGCATCGCTTAATCGCACAAACGCAGAGGCCAGCAGCATGATTGGTCATGTCTTTGGTATGCTGATGGGCTGGTACCTCAGTTGCCATGCCTGGCAGTTTTGCATGTTCCATTTGTTCCATTTTCCGTGACGCTCCGTGCCAGGCTCGAAGATCTCCTGCAACTCCTGCACCTACGAATCGTTGGTTAGCCGGGCCGGCTGCTCAAAGTGCAGTGCTCGATCTCGGCTCGGGTCGTTCCGGGGGTAGATGTGGAACAGCATTTAATCCAATGAACCATGCACCGACGGTGACAATGTTTTCAAGCCAAACGTTGGACAGAAACCGGATCAACGAGCTAGTCAGCCCGTCGAAGCGAATCAGCAGATGCAGGAAAGTATGGAGTTGCCGCCTTGCGAATGTCTGCCCTTTTGATGGAAAGATGGCCAAGCCTGCGCTGATATGACCACAGGCGGATGCTGATCGCATTGCCAAGATAGTCATCGTGTTGTCTACAAGCAACATATTCATACATGTGTGATCGCTGGGAGCTTTCCAGTTTTGGAAGCATCGAGTCACTCGCCGTGTCAGTCCCGTCATTCTCTATGTTTTCCTCATACTTTGTGTTTGTAAGCCTGTGGCGAGTCTTGAACTGACCAGTCTGCTGGAAGACATAATTTAGTTTGTTCTCTAAGACAGATCTCGCGAAATCTTACCTAAGGACCAGCATGCCATGAAATCCTTTACACTACAGACTTACCAGAGAAGACTGACAGTTAAGGGATCTTGAATCTCTTCTATCCAGATATTAGACATCAAAGCGAACCTTTCTGCCAATGGTACCACATCGGGAAAATTGTTTCCAGCAGTCAATGGGCTCACATGTAGCCTTTGCAAATGAGCGCAGCGCAAATGCCGAAGGATACTACCAGGGCAGACGAGCAGACTCACATGTGAAAGGTCGAGTACTGCCTGTGCCTCACCGTGACGTTGGGGATGACTGACGAGGAACTTCAGAAATGCCGCCAGGAGACCATGTCATCATGTCATGTTTTTCTATGAGCGATGGCTTGTAGGAAAGCGCACAACAGCTAAATCGCTGGTGTTTGCGCCGGCCCATACAAGGTGGGACCGTGACACATGTAATGTAAGGAATTCTGCTGCCTGTTGAGGGTTGCGGATTTCTCTTCGCGAGGCCCTCGACAAGATTCCTCTACAAGTCCCACGTCCCTCTCCAACCTTCTCGACGAGTGCCAAAGAATCAAAGTCGAGAGGGGTAGCGTGCGAGAGTGGTAAAGTGCAAGAGGGCTGAGGCACATGGAACAAGGTACACGAAAGCCGAGCACATTGCCGACTTCAAGTGTGAGAAGCTGCAGCCCAAGCTCTTCCAGCGTAAAACTTTGCGCTTCTTCATTTTACACTTTTCCAAGGGATGGGTGGTTTTTGAGCGGTCTACTTCTTGTCACATCATTGTGATGCGAAAGTGAAATCAGCCGCGCCATCCACGCACTCGCACCATCCTCAATCTCGATGCTCGAAGGTGCAAACGTCAAGGCGGTGATCGCACCTCCTTTGTGCGCAGACGGCCCAACTCCTTGGTCATCTACATTGATCGCCGACAGGATCGCCGTGTACGCAGTTTTGAGCACAAGTGCGCGCATGCGCGCACAGGACACCAACCTGTTCGGCAAGATCAACCGAAGGAGCTGGGATGTTCGCTCGAATTGCATTGATCTGTGCGCTCAAGGGTGAGCTTCCCAGCAAAGCTGGACCTAAGCAAGGAACTTACACGCGGATTAACTTGTCAGAGTTCGCACATAAAGTTGGGAAACGTAAGTATCCTCGGCGAAGGTCGATGGATCCCTCAAGATGACATTGTGAAGTTTGGCGAAGCGGAGAATGCAAAAAGAAGAGGCTCGCTTGAAGTCATGCTAAAAGAGCTGATCAATTTTGTGAGCACAGTGACGGCACAGGAACGACTTACTTGCTCTACGCCATGTGTGTGCACCATGATTTGCGGACTTTCTGACCTGCTTTTCAAGTGGAAGTGGACACTGGACATTTGAACCTTGACACGCTAGGGGGTCCACAGCCTCGGGCCACTACGTCGCATATGCGCGGGACCGGCACAATCGATGGCCTGTGCCCCAGAAAAGGCTGCCCCGGGCAAGCATGCGCTCAATGTGTCGAGTGAGCCCGAGGTTTCACATCGATGACGAGACCGTGCGGCAGGTGCAGTGGAGCGACGTTGAAGAGTGTGCAGCCCAATGTGACGTTTCGTCGAATGCCATCCTATATTTGAGCACTTTCGGGGCCAAGGCAGCATCCTTATTTGCTCTTCTACGTGGCTGAGCAGCCAGTAGATCTGGCGAACCTCGGATAGTTGCTTGCTTGGCGCTCAGTGCATTGGCTCCATGGCAGGCTGAACCAGTTCCAGCTGGTGAGGAGAAAGGTGGCCCAGAGGCCTGTAGCGGCGCTCGAAACACATCTCTCACGATCTCTCAGCCGAAAGGACGAAGCTAGCCACGAGCACGAGGAGCACCCGGAGCCGGAGCACGCGGAGCACGCGGAGCACGCGGAGCACGCGGAGCACGCGGAGCACGCGGAGCACGCGGAGCACGCGGAGCACGCGGAGCACGTGGAGCACGTGGAGCCGGAGCACGCGGAGCCGGAGCGCGCGGAGTGCGCGTCAGAGCCGGAGCCACCGGAGCCGCCAGAGTCGCCTCAGCCCGAGCCGCCTCATCCGGCTCCGGAGCTGCTGGAGGCGAAGCAAACGCGTTGCGCATCTCGCATCGTCTTTTGCTTCCAAGTTTCGCCTTTTCCGAGCTGCCAGGCCAAGGCGGTGGCAAGGGCCCGAGTGCGGGACTGCGCAAACTGCGGGAGGGGCCGTGCTGAGGACGGAAAGTGCCAAAATGGAGCCCTTGGTGGCGCCAAAGCTCTGGAGGCCTTGTAGCGAGCATGGGCCCGGCTTTGGCTCTAGCGTGCCATTCGCAAGCTGTGGAATGGCATTTGCACGGAATGAATCTGTGTAATGGACATGAAAGCATTGAGCACGAGATCTTTCTCAATTCTGAACAAGACTTCACGCCCATTGAACGCGTGTGCAATGCGCAGGCTCAGTGAGGCTCAGTGCCAGTGAGGTGCTTTGTGACTCTGCGCATTGCGCTTTCCATTTTCCGTTGTACCGTCCAGTCTCCGAGTCTCTTCCTGGCTTTGCCGCTTGGCCCTGCTTCGCCTTGTTTCACCGGCCATATGTGCTACGCACAGAGATACGCAACGCCTTCATGTAAAATGTATCTATGTGCTGTTACGACATGTCTTTGGACAGCAATGCATCGGAGGTGGCAAATTTGTATGCTATTGCAATAGCAAAAGCAACATTTCTATCGGTATTCTGATTCTCCCTGCTCGAGGCATGAGCATGTGCTAATCTGAAGCCTGGAGACGTTTTGGTTTTGCGGCTTTGCTCCGATGGGCAGCACTCCCAATGAAAGCTCCTTTGCAGCGTTTAGGATCTTTTGGGTCAGAAAGTTTGTGGCGTCGCGTTTGTGCTGAGGCGATTCCGATGCGAAGGTTGGGAAGAGAAAGTTGAGAAGTTGAGAAGTTGAGAAGTTGAGAAGAGAAGTTCATGCGATTGCTGCGAATGCCAATCCGAATGCATTGAAACCGCTCGCTCGCTCAGGGCGCGGGTTTGGGGGCGTGGGAGCGCCGTCTTTGGCAAACGACCGACGTGGTGATCGGCGTTGACGAAGCGGGGCGCGGTCCCTTGGCCGGGCCAGCAGCTCGACTGACTCGACCAGACTCGACTGCTCCATCCCCAGCCCCCCGTTCGGGGACCCGCCACTGCCGGGCAGACCTTCTCTCGCCTCAGGTTGTTGCAGCTGCATTTGCCGCCCTGTCGCAAGATGACGAGGTGCCCGAAATTTCTTCACTTGAGGCAAGTGTATCAAGCTATTGCATTGGCTGGCCACCCTCCCGCCCACCCACCCACCCTTTTTTGGGAGGTGCTGGACTTGCTGAGTCGTGTGAACGACTCCAAGCAACTGGCAGAGCAGCAGAGGGAGCAACTGTTCCAGGACTGTGCAAAGCTATTGATGAAGATGATGAAGCATGGCATCGTGCTGGGTGATTCCTGAAGAAAACACAGGAGCTTACCGACCCCAAGTTCAAGAAGCGGGTGATTTGGGCCATTGCTGAGTCGTCTGCTGCAGAAATTGATGCCACCAACATCTTGCAGGTGGCTCAACGCATCATCGTGACATGACATTTTGAAGCACTGTAGTAGCTGTACTGAGCTGCATTTGCATAGCAGGCATCTCTATCCGCCATGGCCCGAGCGGTGCGTCTTCTAGAGCTTGGAGAGCGTCTCCCGGAGTCTCATGTACTTGTGGACGGCTGCAACCGGCCGCCGGAGCTGTTGCACCAGGGAGAGAAATGGACACGGCTGTCACAGCGGGACCTGGAAGCACGCAAGAACCAACAGAAGCTTTCCCAGTTCTTTGCAAGTGTACCGAGCCAAAGCAAGGGGAGCGAGCACGAGAAGCCCAAGGAGGTTGAGGCTGTCATCCAGGGTGACGGCCGTGTGCCGTCCATCTCTGCTGCCTCGATCATCGCAAAGGTGCACAGGGATAGGCTGATGGAAGCCATGGACCGCGAGCATCCTGCCTTCGGCTTCAAGCTGCACAAGGCCGGGGTCTCGGGGTCCCGTCCCAAAGTCACCCAGCTTGCGCAGCTTTTTTTGCAGCGGCCTTGCCGCATCGCGTGAGGGCTACGGCACGGAGGCGCACCTCCAAGCCATCCGCACGCACGGCATATGCCACGAGCACAGGAAGACCTTCGGACCTGTGAGGCGATGCGACTCGTAGCATCGCATTGCAAGCACTGCCTCGCCTCGCTGCCTCGCAGGCTCCTGCTTGAGCAGAAGAACGTTGACATTTGCAAGGCGCACACGGGGTGAGGGAATGGAGCCAATAATGGTGCTTACAATGGTGACATATTGTAACGAGGCATTGGCAGCAACGCCAAAACGCTCCAACACGGAGATGGGCAACTTGCATTGCATCAGCGTGGAAACTTATTGAAGGAATTTGCTCTTGCCAACCATCCGCCAAGGTCTTGCGAAGAGTCCGCCAAAGGAAGGCTTGTACTTTTGGTGCAAGTTCTGCACCCGTCACCCACAAGCTCGATTGGCACGTGGGAGTCGTTTGTTTGGCCTTCGCAAAAGGTTTGTGATTCGATGGCGATCGAGTACGTTTTGTTTCGTTGCAAAGATGTGCAAGTTTGGTTTGGCTTTATGACTTGGTGAAAGATGTGAAAGAGGGTGGACTGATGAGGACAATTTGAAGATAGCACTTTAACGACATGTAGCGACGCGGGGGGGGGGGGGGGTGAGTCCCACTGCCGGGGGTATCTTATCCCAGTAGGGAACGGACACCTTGTGGCCCGTAGAGGATCGTATATGTGCTCCCTGGATCTATTCCGCAGGAAATCCAATATGTCAATATGGAGGGTAGGAGAATGGATAGTCTCTGGTGGCTCTGATTATTGTGTTTCACTGTAAGCGGCCTGCAATAAGTCCATTTATGTAGCTATCGCATGAATGGTGCAATTTGTACAAGAAAGGGCCCTGAGCCAAATGGTTGCATGGAGATCAAGGTTTAAATCAACCACAAAACAGACAAATTTCTTTTGATCTCCAGCACTGAATTACTATGCAATTTCTGGCTTCTTGGCCTTCGGCCGTAGCCTTTGTTTTATGCCGTAACCATTGAAATACTTGATTCATCTTTTTTTACTGCGCGGATGAAAAGTCCTGGTGACAACTGGAAAACGGTTTGTACTCTTGATGTGAGATACCTAGCTGGATCAAAAGAGGATGCAAAACGCTTTGTACGCTCGGGATCGATGTGAAACTGTTGATCTCTCACTGAAAATAGTCTTGTTGTCGATGAGGACCAATTGGTCGTGATTCGTAGTGCCGGTTTCGCGTGAAGTCTCGCAATCGAGCTTCTGAGAATCTTACTCCTGGCAAAACATGAGGACCAAAGGAGGTCTGGATGGTTGCCAAAGGAGGCAGTCGCAATGGCTTATCATTTCTTGTTTTACCAATGATAGCTGCTATCGGGTTGACTGCCGTATTCAAAATCTCTCCAGGTCGAATCGCTGAAATGCTTCCATCCGTACGAGTATTGGTTCCATGGCTTCCACGCTGTCTCCTGTTTCTTGCCCTTGAGGAACTCCTTGGTACGAGAATAGTTTCTCTCCCGATTTGCTGCACGGCTTTGGATGTACACCATCAGTGGGCTGTGTGAATTGGAATCACAGTCACCCAGCATCCGCATCTCGTTGGTGATGTGCTTGATGCGTTCGTTGGATGAGACCTGGTGGTCGGCCATGACCTTCTCAAAGTCGTCCTGCATGGTTGCAGTTGTGCCTCAGTCAAATTTCCAATCTCTGACTTGCGGAACTCTTTTTTGATGTCTGTCTTTCCCCATCCAAACACAAATGTCATCATACAGTCAGGAAATGTTCTGTCACACCCGGATCCAGTCTTCAAATAGAGGTGATGACGTACGATTGACTTCATGGTGCAGGATGTCGCCATTTTTGTAATCCAACCAACTTGGAAGTCGTCCCATGATTTCCTTCTCAAACACATTGCCCCCAATCATAAGAAGATCATCTACATGAAGAGAGAGTGAAGCTCCTCTTGGAACTGGCGAACACATGATTGTTTTTGTCATCCTGGACGGGGCAACAACATTGCTCCCCTGCAGGGAACCCGAGATCTCCGCAACATTGGCGCAGAGGGTTTTGATGGAGTTTCCGATTCTTGGGGACAATGAACGAAATCAAACGGGGGTGTAACGCCTTTGGAACTTGCTTTCGGAAGACAACCAACAGATCTCACCCAGCTTGATGTCGCAACACCTACTCAATTGGCGATCAACAGGAATGAGGAAGAGCTTACAGCCATTCAAATGAAGCAGCTGTGCAAGCAGGCATTCCAAGAAGCTCGTCAATCCGAGCACATCCGACGAGACCTTGCTCAGAATTTTCGAAGGAAGACAAACCCAAGAACCGTTCCGATGGAAGTGGCTAAAAGGGAAGGTCATTTCCTTGGAAGGAGCAATGGTTGGACGCCATCCTTTCAGAGAAGCCTGGAATTGATTTTCTTCTACCAGATGAGAAAGCGGCTCTTCAGCAGGCTCCAGGAGGGAATCATCCATACCAACTCCTAAGCCAGCATCATTTAAGCCATTGATCAAAGACCTCTAACTCGATCATCCCATGCCGCCAGCGCCAGGTGTATCCCCAGACAGCCGCCAGTCGATAAGCTGAGCGGGGATGTCTCTTTGCCATCCCACTCGCAACCCTCTCAGCCGATTCTTCCGACTGTCGCGGCGCCTTCACCACCTGCAACTCTGACGAATTCCGAAGCAGAAGACAATGATGAAGAGCTTGAACTGCCCCATCTTGAGAAAGGAAAAGAAACAACTGCGCCTTTGCAAGGCAGTCCAACCTCCAACTTTAATCCAAAGCGCAAGGCTGAGAAGAAGAAGAATCCAGACGATGATGATGATTCACCTGAACCTGATCCTCAAGGGGAACCTGCAGCTTCATCCAATTTCAATCCGAACAATCCAGTCATTTTGCCGATGCAATCCGATAGTGAGGAAGAACTCACTCCTCACGTTCCAACTTCATCCGGCACTGCAGCACACTCACCAAGAACACAGAGAATCTGAAGACTCTCAGAGGACAAGAGCATATGATGATCAGGCCAACCTCGTCACTGACAAAGCACACAGAAGATCTGTGCTAATACCGGATCCTTTACGGTTCCAAGAGAAGGCCACCCTGTCCTTCCTGGACGCAGAAAGGGGACCTTCATCCCATGTTCTTTGGTTGAGGCAAAACGAAATTCGGCTCATTAAGCGCGAGCAGAGAGAGGGGCAGCTGCCTTGTCACTCCATAGAAGCCCTTGGCGTTAGGGCTTGGCCCCAGGATCAGGCTGGGAATGCCGCAGCAACTCCTTGCCCTTTGCAGGCAGCAAGGCGCCGTCGCCGCCGGCGCGTGCCAGCTACAGCGGAGGCTTCGCTCCAAGAAATTGGAAGTGTTTGGGTTTGTTTTTTTGTTGTTGTTTAGGTTAGCCGCGCCCGCCTCTTGCCCTGAAAACATCCGCGAGGTAATTCCATCCCAGCGTGTGACCCCTTTTTGCCAACAAGTTCAAAACGTACAAGTTGGGGCCTCGACAGCTTCTGCGCCAAAGGGAATTCTGCAAGTCGCCGGCGCGGAGGCCAGCCGCACCTAGGGGCCTGCAATTACAGCAGCCAGGGAGGTGTCCCAAAATGCTCGCTTGCAGTAAATAGCAGGGTGGGGGTGGATCCCGCGGGCCTTTCCCTGGCTAGGGAGCCCCTAGCCTTGTTGCGTTTGCCAGATGCAGCTGGTGTTTGAAATGCCAGTCAAACCGGCGAAGCCGGT
>CAUJNA010001780.1:922279-1046751 GCA_963377175.1 Effrenium voratum
GTGAGACACGCGAGTTTCTTGTGGAAGTGGGGTTTGTGGTTCGAGGCCTTTGTGTTTCGCCAGGGCGAAATCACAGTTTTGACCAACATCCGTGGAAAAGAGCAGCATGTGGAAGAAGAATCGTGGCCGATTCTGCATCAGTGTTTGAGCAGTGAGCTTCACACTTGGGACACTTTGCTTCCGCAAGCGCCGCTAATCCAATGCTGGTCAACACACATTGTCTCTGCGCGTCAACACCTGTTTGTCACTCAATGCGGACCGCTTATTCTGGCTGTTTGTTTTGTCTGTTTTGCTCATTAGTGGAAAGCTGTTGCGAATCTCGCATGACAAGCGCCTGCGCTGACACCAGGCGTGGTCCCTGTGTTCGTCTCGCATTGTGCCCTAAATATGAAACGGCGGGTAGGACGAGCCCAGTTCAAATGTAGTCAGACAACGCATCGTGTAGAAACCCAGCCCTCCCCCTGAACTTCACCGGAGTGCACGTGGCGAGCATGGTACGGTTTTTTCCACGAATTTCCTAAACCACGCGCACAGTTCGGCTGAGAAACGTTTTTTCTCAGATGATGGATTTTGGCTTCGGGGTACGCTCCCAAATCTTCCGGGCACTTGTGTGACACATTGTGTCACGCGAAGCCGGCGAAGCCATTTCGCGAAGCTGACACAGCCGAAGCTAGTTATAGTGTGTTATATGTCATAGCAAAAGCATGCCAAAGGTTGATGTGTAGAGTCACTTTCTGCCGGAAGACTATGACTATGACAAGACTACAGGAAGATACAGTCAGACTACCGGACATGATGGGAAGATGACAGGAAGACGATCGGAAGAGCACTTTGCGTTTCAGACCCGGTTTTTCTAGAATCGATAGTCCGTTTGCGCGAAGCCTTTGCGAAGCCTTTGCGAAGCCCCTGGCGCGACTCTCACGATCGAATTGGCTGCAAGAATGGCCAAGCTCAGGGGAAGGGTTAACTGGAAGCTCGTACTTGCACTTTGTCGCACATGCACGTTTTGGGCCAGATTTCTGTTCTTCCACGCCTCAAGGTTGGGGCTGCCTCCGACTGCAGCCATTGGAAACACCAGGAGCAGGCGTTTTTGGATCGACTATTTCAACTTATGGTTGTTCTTTGGTTCTCCTTTCTCCTTTCTCCTTTCTTCTCCCTTCTGTTTCTCTTTTTCACTTTCCCGCCACTTTCCCCTCTATCCACTTCTTGTTTCTTGCCCGCAGGTGTGGAGCTCCTTGGCGCCTGCGGCACAGCACGGGCCTGTCACGCTGCAGCCGCTTGCAAGGGGAACGCAGGGGACAGATATGGACAGATAGAAAATGATAGACATGCAAAAGCTACGGGACAAAAGGTACGGGATCTGCAGAATACATGAATACATATGAATACGCATGCTGAGTCCCAAGGGACATGTGAGTCGAGGCAAATCCCGGACTGAGATGGTAGGGCTGGGTTCACGCAAGCCTTCGCGAAGCTGCCAAGGAACGTGAGCGAGCTATCCTCTGCTGTTAAAAAGCTCAACGGCTGGCAACTCTACTTCTCTGAAGTTGCAATCATTGATGGGGGCATTTGGCTGCGACAAACCGGAGTTCGCATGGGTGGTTGGCTGGCTGCCACTCTGAGACTTGTTCGGGAGGTAGCCTCGTCCGTGCCGAATGTCCTTTTCGTTCTGTCCGTGCACGATGAAGCTCACTTGGAGCGAACGCGCTTTAAGCCACTGCCGCTTCTGTCGGCGTTGACGACTGCGGCACATTGGGACATCCCGGTGCCAGGCCAGACCTGGTTCGAGACCTCGGGGGGCGTGTCTTCTCAAGGAGCCGACCAAGACTTTGGGCTTTGGGAGTCCAAGCAGTGGCAAAAGCAGCTTGAGACGAAGTATCCCTGGGAGAACCGCACCCAGCGGGCCTTCTTCCGGGGTCATGATTGGAGTGCCTCGAATGCCTTCACCGAGCTGTTGCCTACGAGACCTGCAGAGCATTGCATCAAGCAGCATGCCGCTTGCCCAGACATGTCTTGTTCCTTTGTTTCCTTTCCTTTCCTTGACTCTGAGACCTCGGATGTTCAGAGTCGTCCGAGGACATATCGATGTCCTTTGGATACCGAAGATGGTACGCGGAGCTGTCGCACGGTCCGCTGAAGGACGTTCTGGATGTTGGCCTCACTGGCGCGCCAGATTTTGTGAAAGCGCAGAACCCACAACAGGTGTATGTGGTCTTGACTGCAATTTGTGATGCTTAATTGGCTCTTGTGATGCAAGCCGCGCAGCCCAATGTTGCCCTCAGGTAAGGCCTGTGCCGCTTCCGGATCATGCCAAGCACAAGTACTTGCTGCACTTGGATGGGACAGCAGCCAGCAACCGACTCTTGAAGCTGCTCCTCATGGGCTCAGTGGTCTTGAAGCAGGACCCAGTGGCAAGCGTGGCAAGTGATGGCAAGTGATGGCAAGCGATGGCAAGCGATGGCAAGCGATGACATGACGGCAAGTGGCACAAACGGGAGAAAACCAAGGGTGACTCGTGAAGGATTCAATCTATGAGGAGTACTTCTACAAGGATCTGAAGCCTTGGGTGCTCGCACAATAACTTTGAGAAACATTTGAGCTCTTCACGGGACACTCGTTGACTGCGCCCGTGGGACACTCGTCGCCTTTCTCGCTTGCAGTTTTGGACAAAGCGTGCGCCGTGTCACGTTGGCTTGCTGTACGACTGAGGTGCACTTTGTGCCCATCGCAAGGGACCGTTGCAGCACTGACAATCTGACAGCCACGGTGCAATGGCTGCGAGAACATGACAAGGATGCCAAGCGCATCGCCAAGGCAAGATGATAACCGCGCGGATTTGTGAGGATTGCACGTGCATTTGCAGGCAGGGCAGCGCTACGCGCCAGGGCCCTACAGCATTTGGGGGGGATGAAGGAATGTGCCTGAAGAAGCACATCAAAAATAATTTCCAAATCGGATGGCGCCAGGAGCCAACATCTCTCCAGGGCGCCAGCTGCGTGCTACTGGCATGGGACTTGGCCAAAGGTTTTACTCGAACGTACCTGTATGAATAGGCTTTGGATGCTGAAGCAAGCTTTCGTGACTACAGGTGCAGATTATGGCATCTGAATATTCTCTTTTCTGAGGCAGAGAGTGTTGAGCAGCTATGCGGCTTTGCAAGCCTTCGACCCTCGCTTGCTGAACCTCTCTGAGTGGTGGCAGTGGCGGACGTGAAAATGGAGTGACCGCGGCAGTGTCGCAGGTGTCTCACTGGCAACCGACCAATCAATCAACCGATCAATTTGGCTCAGGCAAAGCCTCGGAGACGCATAGAGACGAACGGGCTCAGAGACAAAGCAAAAGGCGAAAATGGAAAGCACGGACCATGGAGATGGCATCGAACAGATCGAAAAGCCGCTGGGCCGAGCGCGAATTCCGCCATGGCGTTCGCGCTTGTGCCTGGCCACCCACCGCTTGCAGGACGGGGAGAAGAACATTAGTGAAGTTTAACCAAGGTTTGTAGCCTCTAGGTCTGCTGCCGCTTTTATAAAAACCTACGCCGTTAGTGCGAGGCACGGAAAAGCAGCAGAACATCAAGGCAACAGGACTGTTCAACTGGAGCACCCTTTGCATATCCTGCTGTCGCGTCTTGGAAGCAAGGGAGAACAACAACGAGACATGTGTGAAAGTGGGATACCGAAGACAGAACACAGAAGGTAGAAGTTAAACCGGCCTTCCGTAGAAGGAGGCAGTTTCGCATCCCGTGCCACTGCCATATTGCCAAGAGCGATGAGCGTTTACAAATGAGCAGATTCAGGAGAGGGAAAGTGCCAACAAGTGTACTGCACTAGTACTTGCAGATGAGAAGCAGACTTTCAGCAACTGATATTCAGTGGAGGCCATGTGCGAAGTCTCTTCACGTCGGCTGTAAGATGGAGATCCAGGCTGATTGACGTTTAATACGGAGTATGATTCGACGCAGTGCTGTCAGGTCCTGGGGCGTGTTCGGGACTTCCCGACGAGCTGTGGTGCCCTTGTTGCCTGAAGGAGACATTGAAGCGGTGTTTCGAGGGAACTCGTGCATCCGGCCAGGCATGGATCCAAGAGGCCGGCACCACTGTGGACCCCAGCAATTCATCGGGAAGACTCCTGAGCAGATTGTTGAGAGGTTCAAGGACCGGACAAGTCGTTGAGACTCGTCGGACTTGTCAACTTTTGGTCTTCACGGTGCGGATCCTTGCGCAGGATCCAGCCACATTTCCCTGGTGCGCGGTATTTTCAATGGGCTCGGCACCGCCAGAGTGCGCAGGTACCGGGTGCCAGAGGCGTTGCGCCGGCGGCGCTTTGAGGCGAAGTGACTGAGACCTGAAAAGACAGAAGGAAAGACAACGGAAGGGAAGCGAAAGTAGGAAACGAAAAGAAGAGATAAGAAAGAAAAAATGAGGAAGAGAAGAGAAGAAGAAGAGCTTGTTTCCCTTCTTGGTTTCCGGCGTGACGTGAGAGACGCAGGAGCTTTGGCAGCTGGCGCATCGTTGTGGCTACAAGTCGGCCTTACAGGCCGCTTTTCCAGTCCGGTCAGTTCCGAATTGGGAGAAACGGCCAAAATCTGAAAGAAATAACCAAAGCTCGGGACCCCAATCAATTTAGTGACTTCGAATTGGAAGCATGCCATAAGGTGCAAAGATGAGCAACTCGCCATCGATCAACCAACATAAGTTGTCCGCGGGTACCAGCAAACATCGAGCATGCCAGCAGCGAATATAATCCCCAAAACTGGTTTACAGTCCTACTGTCGCAGATGAACCACCAAGTTTCTGCATGTTACTGCTTGAGCGACGTGTGTTATTTGTGTTTTTTGGTCTCGTCAGTGTAAGCGTGTGGAGGTTCTAAGATTCATGTTGCTAGGTCTCTTTCGGGTTGTGGACCATGACACTCATTTGGGCTGCGCTTTGTCGAATTGGCTTGTTCCTTGGGCAGGCAGTGCAAACCATCACCGACGCTCCTGGTCCGCAGCAGGCCAGAACTGGGGTTGGAGCGCATCAACTTGATCACTGAAGCGTAGGCAAATGCGGCTGAAGGCAGGGCGCCAGATGTGGGCCCGCACCCAGCCCAAGAGGGTACGTTTGAAACTGGGAATGTGAGTGGGAGGTGTCAAGCAACGCTGTGGCCTCAGATGGGCGCATGTGCGCAGCGTGCGCATGCGCGCATGTGCGTGTGCGTAGGAATGGGCCGCTCCCGGCTCCGTGCCTTGCGGAGCGGTGTGCCGGCAGCGCCTGCGTATGGCAAGGGCGCCATCCTCGGGTAAAGAACGAGCTGAGTTCTCCCGAAGCCGCATGTGAGGTCCGCGTTCAACGCTGGACGACTAGATATTGTTGTGCGAAAGAAACTGGAAAGGCCGAGTGGCTGTCGTGGTTTTGGAGGTCTGAGCCAGACAGCGCCATTTCGGTTCCTCTTTGCTTGCACGGCCAACTTTTGGCATGCGCAAGCAGACTTCCATTATCTTGCAAAGGACGGCGTGTCGGCGTGTTAGCTTCACGACTTTCGCATATCGAACATTATCGAACATTGTTCCCTGCATTTTTCCCTGCATTTCCCTGCTCTGAGTGGCGATCTGATGGCGCGCTAGTCCTTATGCACCCCTGGCTCAGGGCCCAGAAGGCCCAGAAGGCTCACAGGCTGTGTGCATTGCGAAGCGCTTCGGGTAGGCTGGCAATGGAGAACTTGGAAAGGATCAGCCGAACTGAAGGAAAGCGGGTTTATGTGGACCGCTCAGCTTGTCCAGGAGGGGATGCACTTGCGGCCTCTGCTTTCGCATCACGCAGACCACGCATATCATTGATCATATCATGCATGCCGATGGTTGCAATGTCTTGCTTGGAGGCCAAAGCAGCCTCTTGCAGAACGCAGCCTACGCTTTGCAGTTTGAAGCAGCTGCAGGTTCTCACACTGGCTCTCACGGCGCCTCCTCGCTTCGGGTCTATACCACTGTGGACCGCGACAAGCTCTACGCGGCTTGCTCGCAGGTGTCCGAGTCTCCTGACATGCATCTCACACTTGGCACTTCGTTACAACATGTTACAACAGATTGCAATGTATTGCAATGTGTTGCAATGTATTTCATATGTCGCATGTTGCATTTTGCTTAGGATGGTCTTGCTGGGAGACCAGGGCTGCAAGGACCTCCGCCTCCCTACAACACGCCGAGGCGGCGCTTTCCTGGTGCTGGGGTCTCCCGCGTAGATGGGCTGCGCGGCAAGGGAAAGCCGAACTCAGATACGACTAGAGGGATGTTACGGGATGTTATGCATATTATGCTGCCTCATGCTGCCTCAAAGCCCAGGCTGCTCCGCAATAGCACCCCATTGGCATCAGAGCACCCGTCGCAGTATGGGCAGCTCTACACTGGCGCTGCCGGAGCCCCTGGCCATTGGTTGCTTGACCGTGCTGGTGCCGCGGCAGATTCGAGTGAAGTGAGTGCATGAGGGCAATGCATGAGTGCAATGCGCAAGCATGTTGCTAGTGGCCATTTTCTCAGCGCTTTTCACGGTGTTTAGTGGTTGAGACGGTCAGAAGGTCTCTGCGAAAGCGAGCGCCTGTTTGAGAGTCGGATTATGGCCAGCGGCGCATTTGCACGCCGTCGAAGTATTTGCTTTCGCACTCAAGGAGCTCTTGTTCGGAAGCCGCAAACTCGGGCATTGTGCAAAGATGCACAAAAAAGACCGAATCCGAGCAAGGGCAACCAACGCCAAGCAAGGCAAGCTGAGCCAAGCAAAGCCACAGCTCGGCTGCCAAGCAAAGCCAAGCAACACGCCGCCAAGCGAAGCCAAAAGGCCTAGCAAAGCCGAACAAGCCAAGGCCTTGTAATTAGCATCCAACTGAGCCAACAAGCAAAGGGCGATCGAAGCATGGCCAGCCACTCCCTGTCACAGAGCTGGCAAGATGCCAAGCGCAAGAGAGCAAGCCGAGAGCAAGCCGTTTTGAGAGTTTCCGCTCAGCTGCCGAGGTGCTGAGCTGCCGCTTGAGCTCACTGAGCCGTCCAGCGAAATCGGCGCAGCCGGCGTCAGGCGGACGGGCGCCTCTCCAAGGATAGAGGGCCGCCGGAACGTGCCCGGTGGAGGCTCCCACGTGGACGAGCTCTTGTGGGGCGTGGACGTGGACAGCTCTGCAGATCCCAAGATGTTGCAGGCCAAGGCTAAGCTCTTCGAGGGTGCCGCTGGCGGCAGCAAGCTGAGTCAGCAAGGTCGGATGTCGGAACGCGTGGTGTTTTGTTGCGGTTTTCTTAACCAAGTTGCCCAAACAAAGGGCCCTGGTTCCATGTCGTCCGCCAACGAGTCTTATAGGAGTTTGGGCACTTTTGGCACTTTCGGCACTTTTGGCACCTTGGGCACTTGTGGCACTTGTGGCACTTGTGGCACTTGTGGCACTTGTGGCTCTTGGCATCGTGGCGGCTTCGACTTTGCAACCTCCGCCGTACATCCAAAGCGCCGGAGATACCCTGAGTCACTGGCAGACCTAGGTGCCTGGTTCACCATTTTTGTAAGAGGGTCCAATATAAACCGAGATTTGCTGAAATCTGTGCAACTGCTTAACCCCCCAAGCACTCAAAGCAGACGGCAAAAGCACGCGCACTTGGCTGAAGAAAAACCGTCATGAAAAGGCTTGATTTCCCAACACGGACTCGCGAAAGCTGAACGCAGGCTGTGAAAGCCCGCGAAAGCCTGGTGCGAGAGTTGAAGACATGCCCGCAGCGAAAGCGTGGCGAAAGTGCACCAGCAGCGTTTGCAGTTTTGTGTACCCTAAGATCGTTGGGCGCTGCTTCAGACTTTGCGCAGCGTGGGACGCCAAAAGACGCCTGACGCCAACAGACGCTATCTGACGCCAACTGGCGCCAGCCCGACACTAAGTTAGCACCATCTGCTGCAAGCTGACCCCAGGACCAACCAACTACCAACCGACGCTAACCGGCATTGACCGACAGAAGCCGACGCTAAATGAAGACAACCGACGACATCCGACGACAACCAACTCTCACAGACAACGGCTGACAATAACCAACGTCAACTGATGCCAGCCGACGCTAAGTGACGCCAGCCGACGCTGCTTTACGCCAACCAACGCCAACTGACGCCAAATGTCACCAGTTGCTGCAAGCTGACGTCAACCAACTGCCAACCGACGCTAACCGACAGAAGCCGACGCTAAATGACGACAACCGACTGTCACCGACAACAGCTGCCAATAACCGACGCTATCTGATGCCAACCAGCCCTAACTGACGAAAACCGACACTAAGTGAGGCTGACTGGCGCCAACCAACGCTGATGCCAGCCGACGCGAAGTGACGCCCAGCGGAGCTAAGTGGCACCAGCGATGCCAAAAAATGCCGCCAACAAACGCCAACTGACGCCAAATATCATAATTTTCTGCAAGTCAACTAGCTGCCAACCGACATCAAACGACAAATGCCGACGCTGAATGATGACCGCTGACTCTCACCGACAACGGCTCACAAGAACTGACGCTAGCTGACGGCAACGAACCCTCCACCAACGCTGACTGATGCCAGCCGACACGAAGCGACGCCAACCGACGCTAACTGATGCCGGACGGAAATTGTGCCAGCCAACGCGAAGTGACGCCCAGCAACGCTAAGCGACGCCAGCCGCTAAGTGGCGCCAACCGACCCTAAAACTGACACCAAACAAAGCTATTTGGCCGGCGCTTTTTTGGGACTCTCGCAACGCCAGCGGATTCAAAAAACATGGGGCCAATCCTTTTTGCAGTTAACAGAAACTGACAAGCATGTAGCTACGCAAAGCCGCTCCACATTGTCAAAAACATAGGCGCACTGTAAGCCCTGGCCAAGGCTGCATGTGTAGCGATCGCCTACTCTACAGTTGAACAGGACCGACGGCTGCAAGCATTCTTTTCGGCCACACCCTGCTATTGGATGGCCGCGCAGACCAGCGTAAGAGCATCAGTTCGCGGCGTGAGTTGGCAAGGCTTTGGGCCTCGCAACTGTTTTGTTTCGACGCCCCGCGCGTCGGAAAACTGTCGGATAGTTAAGACGGGGATTGAGGGGCGCCGGGTCTAAGGTTCTTGGACTATGGTGCACAATATCATCAATTAGCCAACCTTCTTCGCTTTCCACCTAATAATGCTTTGGGGAAAGTCATCTTCCAAATTCTATCAGTGTTTGTCATTCCTCTAGCCGTCAACTGCGCAGAGCTTTTGTTCATTCAGTTTCTTCTAGAAGGCGGAAGATCAACCGCGCTTGGCCACGAACCAACATCGGCAGAAGGGCGCCCTTGCTTTACTCAAGCACGCCCGAGCAAATGATAAGAAGGCGGAAGAACATGCGCGCTTGGCCGCAGTATTCCCGACTAAATGACCCAACACCGGTAGAAGAACACCCGCGCTTCACTCCAGCACATCTAAACAATTTGACAAGAAAAGGAGGAAGAGCATGCGTGCTTGGCCAAAGTATCCCCGAAAACATGAACCAACATCGGTAGACGGGCACCCGCTTCACTCAAGCACGCTTGAGCTGCATGATAAGAGGGCAGAGGAGCAGGCGTGCTTGGCTGAAGCATCCCAAGTGGGGGGACCAAAGCACCTTAAGAACTTATGCCGCGACGCATGTGCATTTCTTTGATTGGAGAACCCCTCGTCTTTGACTTCAATTCGGCCTTGTCAGAAGATGGTTTCTTGCTGACAGGCTTCGTTTGACACTGTGGAAAGCACTGGCCAGGTCGGCGGACCATTCGCGGTGGCGACTCCAAAGTGGACGAGCTCATTTGGGGTGCGGACGTCGATGGCTCCGCACATCCCAGCCTCCAAGAACAAGCCCAGCGTTTCGAAGGTGCTGCTGGCGGGAGGCTTTTTGACAAGCAGCAAGGCTGGGTATGGCCGGCAGATATCATATCCGATATGATCTCGTGTCTTGCGTTGACCTCATTGCCCACAGGGCGACGGCATGTGGCCTCGTCCCGCCCTGACGCGTACGAAGATCTGTCTGCTCGCGGGCGCAAGCATCATCCTTCAGCAGCTGACCGAATAGGTCCACTTCTGGCAGGCTTGGTCCGTCTCGATTTGTTGGTTTTGCTCGCTGCGCTGTGCCTCCGCTTTAGGCACTGGGCCAGAGCCAGGGTGGGGGCACCTAGCATGCGGCCAAGTTCCTGCTCTCATGTGTGTTTTGCTGCACAAAATGCTTCTTGGTTTTACAGGCTGAGTCTGTCTAGATGCACTTGGTTCCAAAACTCTCTCCTGGCCAAAATCATGCCTTGGAGGGCTACAACAGCATGGGGTGACCTGCCACTTGATCGCGAGAGCTCCTGCGATGCTGAAGCAATTGGAGTGCTGCGCGAGCTGGAGCATTATGAGGGCTTGCAGTTTGGCCAGTAAGTGCAGTAGCCTGTCAGTGATCCAGCCTCAAGCATTTTGCCTTTGTCCAGACATGGTTGGTGGCTGACTCCGCGTGCATTTTCGGCCCTAACCATACCCACAGCCCCCGTGGTTTGCCGGCACCCCCTAATCCACCCTTGTCCAGCACGTGGTTCAAGTATGGCACCCTTTACTACTCAAGTAGCACAACTCCTGCAGCCATACCTGACACGTGGTGACCTGCGTTCTCTTCAGAACGTGGGGCCGTGGTACCACGAGGCGTGGGTAGCAGGCAGGTCTGCGGGTTTTTAGGGGTTAGGTTTAGGGTGGAGGGTTTAGGTGTAGGGTTTTTAGGGCTTAGGTTTCTGCAAGCAGGTTTGGGTCTTTTTAGGGTTTCGGTTTAGGGTTTTAGGGTTTAGGTTTAGGGTTAGGGTTTTTAGGGCTTGGGTTTAGGGTTAGGCTTAGGGTTTTAGGGTTGAGGTTTAGGGTTTTTAGGGTTTAGATTTATGGTTTTTAGGGTTTAGGTTTAGGGTTTTTGTGTCGGGGCTTTGGTTCGGGGCGCAGGCAAACCTCAGGGGCTGACCGTAACCATAGGGAACCCTTCAGCCAAACACTGCGTACTGCGGTGGTAGCTGCATGGAAAAGGTTGGTGTGTGGTGAGACTACTTGCTGCCCTTTGTGTGCAACCCGATTAAGCATTACTTGATCGTTATCGTGTTGGTTTGGGGAAAGCGGAAGGTTGTGTGTTATCACGGGTGACGCCCTACCCGGCTAGTACTTAAAAGCTGCGATGCTTCAGCTGGGCTGAAACTCAAACTGTGCTTCATGTGTTGAGCTTTGAACGATACCCTGAACGATATCTGCGCGATTGCGAAACGATAGCGCGGTGACTGAAGCAAACAAATCTGACCTCGAAGGGCGTTCTGGCATCATATTCGGCGGTTCTTTGATTCCCGCGGCTGCCTTTGTCGAAAGGCAAAACAAATTTGCAGTCCAACTTTCGTTGTTTGGCGCGTTTCGGACCTCGAAAAGCGTTCTGGCTCCATATTCGGCGTTCTTTTCTAAGAGTAAAAGTACATACCCCAAAAGTACATACCCCAAAATAATGGAAACACCTTCTCGGGGTAGGGATGTGTGCTTGCCACTTTCACTGTTAGCCTATGCCAGGCGCTACTCGTGATGGTTTGTGTTCAGCCCCGGGATGGCAAAAGCAGTGTGGGCGGAACAACGCCCAGGTGATGCCCCAGATTTCGTATTTTGAGACCGGTGCTGAGGAACCCTGGACAAAGCCCACCGGGGCCGCAGAGTACATACCCCAAATTTCTTCAATTTCTTTCGGGCCGGGAAAACACAGCATACCGTGGGGAAAAAAGTACATACCCCAAAATAGTTGGTTATGGGTGCGTCCTTTGTTCTGGGGCTCCTTTTTGGGGTATGCGGGGGGGTTGTGGGTCTTGGGGTAGCTTTTTGGTCATTGGGGTGGGGTTGGCGGGGAATTCGGGGGAGGGATGCCGGGTGATTTCGGGAGAGTTTTGGGGGTCAAGGGATTCGGGGGTAGAAAAGGGAAATCCGGTGCCAAGAAACGCAGGTGCAAGTGAAAATGGGGCACGCCGCCTTTGCAACATTGTATAACCCCTATATAACCACTCTATAGTCAACTTTTTTGGGTATGTGATGTCGGGGTATGTAGAAAAACCCTTAGATCTTTTGATTCCCGCGACAGGCTTTGTCGAAACGTGGCCACCGTGTCAAGGCCCGTGACGTACCGTCGAGCTCACCTCTTGGTATCTTGGATTGGACGCGACCAATCAAGCTCCGGACAACCGGCGTGGGCTGCTGATCGGCCAAGGTGGGTGCTGCCTCACAAGTTGATGATGTGGTGCTCAACAGGGACATTGATAGCAAACCTGTCTTGTTTTTGCCCACCTCTGACGGACATCAGTCAAAACCGTCCTGCCTATTGAACCTGCACAGCGAAGATTGCATCGACTGTGGCAGGTTCTGATCGATGCTTTGCAGAGTTTGCCGAGTTCACTGCTGGCCCGACTCCGAACCGAGCGGACCCGCAACAAGAGAGGCTCCCAGTTTGATCCTAGCGTCAGGTGCTGCTGGGCGGCGGTGCGCGCAGCCCCGAGAGGGAGATCGCGCAGTATCACGTCGATTATCGTCGATTATCACGTTTCATGGTGAAATCATGCAGAGATTTTGCATCGAGCGGAAGAGAGGTTGGAAAAGAGCTTCGAGCGGAAGGCAAGCGTCACATCGAGGCCCCCGAGCTACGCCGTCGCATGTGACTTAGTCGAGCCTGAGGCCAAGGCCTCGCCAATGAAAGAGGTCCTGAGCCGGGGGCTTTTGCTACATGTTCTTTTGAGATATGTCTGCTTGTTATGTCTGCTTGTATCTGCTTGTTATGTCTGCTTGTTATGTCTCCTGATTCGCCCCTGTTCCGCTGCGTTCGTTTCGCCAGTTGGCGCCTTTACTCCTGTGAGCGAGGTTCCCCGGAAGAAACGCGCTGACCTCAGTTGGAAAAGACAAAGAGTCTTCAGCCTTTGCTTGCTGAGCTCCAAATTGCTTGTCGCGCTGTGCGAGGAAGTTCTTGCCAGTCGCTTTTTGACATGCCTCAGTTTCACAATTTGTCTGGTGGGGCGGATAGAGAAGAGCTTCCAAACAGTTGTCTGAATTGAAAAGCAATGCTACGCGCTTTGCCAGGGGCTTCGCCAAGGAAGCAGGAACTTTCAATGAACTCCAAATGGACGGAATTGCGGGCTACACATGAATGTAATCGCTTCGTTTTCTTGAGCTTGAGAAACTCAGTTCCCATAACTTCAAGGTTGGGAGGCGATTCCTTGTCAACGCACTTGGCACGCCTGTGCTCTTGTTCCGCGTGTTTCCCTTCAACTAGTTAGCTAGTCGGCTATTTTGCTCGCTAGCTAGTATTGTTGGCTTGCTCTACAGGTTTAGCTAACTAGCTGTTGAGATTGCAGCATCCTTCCCCCGCACCAGCTAGCATCGTCCACGTTTTCGCCGTTTGGGTGGCGCGCAGCAATTTTTGCTCTTTGCGGGTGATGATAGAGCAGCGCCCACGCCAGCCAAATAATACTCGCAGCATACGCGCACCCGGTGAACACTGCGCCCGCGCCTGGCAAAATGACAAGCGCGCCCGCCAGGGCCCGCCAGCTCGGCGCCGTGTCTATGCCTGCCAAACGCAAAGCTCAAGCGCACCCGCTCAGCGACGCAAACGAATTCCCGACAAGGCTCATGTTGCGGTATGGCCTGATGGTCAACTGGTTGCGCCATGTGCGGCCCCAATCCTGGTCATGGCTCATGCAAAGGGAGCTCGCCCAATCGCATGAGATGCTTGCCAAACTACGTTTAAGTGTCCAGGCAAATGTAGTACAGAATAAACCTGAGTGTCCGCACGCTAGTCGCCGTGCCGCTGTTGGTGGGCAACAATTGAACCCACACAAGCCTTATCTCATATCCCTTTCCTGGACGAGACACCTTGTGGACTTCAGCCAAGTATTGCTCAACGGCGAGGCCGCGCAACGCCCTCAAAATACTCCGTTCAGGGATTGTCCGCTTCCCGGCAGAACCGTTGCGACTTTCGATCTGGAGCTATGTATGTATATATAATATAAGGGGAAACTCTCGCCAATTTTTCCTGCCCTGTTTGGCAATTGGCGAGAGTTTCCTGATATATCTATATGAATATTGGTGTTTTCTAAATTTGATAAACTATGAATTATCCCCTTACAAAATAATATTTTCCATTTGGTTGAATTCCTATTTTTTTACTGTATTGTCGTTGGATGAACTTAGAAATTTCAAGTTTCAAGCCCAACCCCAAACTCAAAATCCATAATCCGTCAAACTCGCTAAGATTTCACAAATTAATTCGCTGGTTTTTTATATAGGTATTGTTGCTAAATGTGTCTAATAAATTCATATTATTAGAATTACTTAGATTTTAATTATTCAAATAATACATATACTCCATCATCATTTTTTGAAATTTTATAAACTTATAATGTTTGTTGCTTTGGTTGTTTGATTTTTCCTGTATTCAACATATCACAGTATTTCTTTTGCTTTGTAGGGTAATCGCCACTGGGTCTACCTATAGATTTTGCTTGAAATATCTTATCGATTTTTTCCTTCTCTTCGTTGCTTTGTTGTTCGCGTTCAACTGGTTTCATTTTGTCATCAATGGATTTAATCATATCATTTAAGTTTTTGATATTTTTACCAATTAATGTTATCTTCTTCATTAAATCATTAATAGTATAATTTTCATTTTCAGACATTACTATATATTTATTTAGATAAGTATTTATTTAATTATATATTTATAAAGTGCAATTATGTTAAATCTACTCTTTAAATACTAACTTATGTCCCTGTTAAAACTAACATTAATCAAATGTTCATTAGTTTCAACAACCATATCGCCACCTGTTTTTTTCTCAATATTTAAATCCTTATCTGAGCTTTTATAAGAAAACATACAAGGAATACAACTAACCTTCACTCCGCCTTTCTTATCTACTGTCAATTCATTTTTAAAATTCATTACGTGATTACATTTATCACATTTTATAGCCTTACTTTCGCCCAGTGATTTAACACTTTCTGCTGTTTCTTTCCGTGCTTCAATATCTGGTATTGGTCTTTCTTTGCCTTTACTCTTTTTCTTTCTTCCCATTTATATTAACATTTACATTTTTATTTTTGATATATTGTATTCCTAGCTTAAGTATTTCTAATGAATAATAACAACATTTCTTATTTTTATTGTCAGTAATTATTACTTGTTCTATATTCTCTACTTCATCTATTATATTAATATAATCTGAATAACTCCTATTCATATAGATAATAAGATAAAATAGTTATTTAATCTTATTATTTTCATGCATGATAGAATATTCGGAGGGCACAGCACTTGGGGTTTTCTTTACAACGCATCAAACTAATTATCTTCAATGCTTATTGATTGAAGAAATGGAAAGCCTGTTCCATTTTTATGATATTCGCCACCAGCATATCATAAAAATGATGTTCCATTTAATATTAATTACAAGTTAATTTTTATATATAATTTTCTATATATCTTTAATATCAATTATGACAGATGTTCCAAAAATAAAACCAATAAACATAACTGAATATGAATTCAAGCAATCCAAATATGAGCACGTGCCAAAATTACCATTTAGAAGTATTATAGTTGCTTCTTCGACAGGTGGTAAGACTGTCCTTATTCAAAATCTAATATTGAATGTTTATAGAAATTCATTTGCAAGAATATTTATATTTTTACCCAGTGTCCATAACGACCCTACATTTACAGAAGTTAAACAATATATCAGGGATGAATTGCACGTGGATGATGAAAAAGAACAAATTTATTTTGATAATTATAATCCAAGTGATTTAGAAAATGTAATTGAAAGACAGAAGAAAATAATTAATTATATGAAATCTAAAAAGATAAAGAAACTACATTCAATATTAATCGTTATAGATGACCACGCAGACGACCCTAAATTTGTTAGATATAGTAAATTATTACATGGATTATTTACAAGAGGCAGGCACGATGCAGTAAGTGTGATTTGTTCAACACAAAAATACAATGTTTTGGCGCCTATCATTCGTTTAAATGCCAGTTCATTATATATTTTTAGGTTGAAAAATGCCAGTGAATTAATGAGTTTTATTGAAGAAAATAGTGCCATTGTTGACAAACAGCAATTATTAGATATGTATCATCAAGCCGTTAATTTTGCTCCATATTCTTTTTTCTACGTGAATATGAATTCAAAAGACATTAACAAAATGTTTCATATCAATTTTGAACAGGCATTTCAAATTACAAATGATGAATAAAGAAATTATAATTTAATATAATATAATAATATGCCAATGAAACTATGTAGATGCGGTGGATTTTACCGTAGAGGTAATTACAATTTTCATACTAATTCTTCGGCCAGCCCCTGAGGTTTGCCTGCGCCCCGAACCAACGTCCCGACACAAACTAAACCTAAACCCTAAAAACATAAATCTAAACCCTAAAAACCTTAAACATCCACCCTGGGTCCACCCTAAAAACCAGAAACCTAAACCCTAAACACCCTAAACCTAAACCTTAAAACCCTAAGCCTAACCCTGAACCCAAACCCTAAAAACCCTAAACCTAAACCCTAAAAACCCTAAACCTAAACCCTAAACCCCTAAACCGAAACCCTAAAAAAAACCAAACCTGCTTGCAGAAACCTAAGCCCTAAAACCCTAAACCTAAACCCTCAAAACCCCCAGACCTGCCTGCTACCCACGCCTCGTGGTACCACGGCCCCACGTTCTGAAGAGAACGCAGGTCACCACGTGTCAGGTATGGCTGCACGAGTTGTGCTACTTGAGTAGTAAAGGGTGCCATACTTGAACCACGTGCTGGACAAGGATGGATTAGGGGGTGCCGGCAAACCACGGGGGCTGTGGGTAATTCTTGGATACATAAACTTTATAAAGTGTTAAAAAGACGACCAACAGACGAGGAATTATTAAGATTTCAAAATAATTTTGTTGATGAAGAAGATTTAATAGATGATATGTGTAGCAACGCCTTAACAAAATTACCCGAAAGTGAAATGACAGATTATGATAGCAGTTAATAATATTAATTATGTTTTAATATTATCAATTTAAATTAACGAAGCATTGCAAAATTGTAAAGCAGGAAGTTTATATATTAATTTGTCAGACTTTTCTTTTTCTAATTTCTCAATTCGTGCCACACATTCTTGAATAGATTTTGTTATTAAAGTATCTGCTCTTGTTTTTCATCTACTCTTAAAGTCTTAATGTCTTCCATACTGTTATTTGCATCATTTTTACTTTGACCAATACCCATTATATATAATATTATTTAGATTTTAATTTGATCAAAATTGAAATGTTGGTTTTCTTCTTCTTCTTCATCTTCGTCTTCAGTTGGTGCTGGTATTTCTGTTGGACTTTCAGATGAAGAACTATGGACAGTAATAGGTGGAGAACTATGAACACCAATAGCTTCATTTGATGAATTGCTACCGCTACTTTGTGCATGTCCTGCTGTTATTTGATTGACTAAATCTGCGATATTTATAGTTGTTGCAATTGCACTGTGTGATAAGTTTAATATGATATATGCTATTGTAGCGCCGTTGTGTAGCATTATTTCTATCATTTTTGTCAGTTTGAACTTCTTTTCTTCTTCATCGCTGTCATCCTCGTCTGGTGGTTTCTTTGGCGGTGGTTCTGGTGGTTTGTTGTTGTCGAGCATTTTAGTAAAGGCTGACACCATTGCGTCGCATTGGTTTTTCAATGTTTGTGTTGCCTGTGTTCTTGTTGGCTCATTTCTTTTGTATGTGTTGCGCCAAGAGTTTTTAAGCATTATTTGAAACATATTGTCCTGGTTTTCCTTTACCTTAAACGCTTCAAATGTCACATTTAATGGTTGATTTGCATCATTGTATAACTTTTCTTGCGTCTCTCTGGTTGCTGTAGCAATCGTATCTGTGTTGGTTGCAATGTCAATAAACTCTCTCGGCGTGCCCTTTTTCATCAATTTCGGTGGCTGTATTGTTGTTGGTGTGTTTGGTTTCATTATTAGGTTATGTATTGAAAAACTGTCGTCATCATATTTATCATTGAATTTCTGCTTCTTTCTTTTCAGTATGTTTTTTGTCAATATTATCATTATTACTGTTATTTATATTTGTATTTCTTACCTTTGCCCTTAAAACTTGTTCTGAGTTCTTCTATTCTACCTTTGCTTAAATTTGCTATCCAACCACCGTTATCAAGTGTGTCTAGAATCATATCCACTAAATATTCTTTGTATGTTCTCACCTTGCCTCTGCCTTTGTGTTTCAATTCTTCTTGTATGTCGCTTTCTTTTGGCACTTGAATTCCTCTTAAATAAAATTGAAATTTAATATCATCTACTGTTAAATTAGGGTTGTTTTTCCAGTAAGCAGGACTAATATTATTTTCTATTGTTGTTTTGAATACTGGATATAATGGTAATGGTGGTGGTTGTTGTGCTGTTGAACTTGATGCTCCTGTTGCTTGTTGAACTGGTGTCGCGTCAAAATTGTCATCTACTGCTTGAGGTGATAGTTCAACATCTTCTACGCGCATTGTTTGCTGGTCGTCTGCTACTGCTCTACCTGCTGGCGCTTGTCGTGGTTCTGTTGGTGCTGATTGTCTGTTTGCCACCATTTTATGAAATAATGTTCCGCCCATCTCTCTTAAATTTGATGCCATCGCTCTACCTACTTCTTCCGCTTTCCGCTTTGTTGCAGTTGCTATATCTTGTAATTGTGTATCTACCATCCCTTCGTGTTGCCTTGCCGTTTGTTGTGGTGTGGAAAAATCATATTCATCATTTATTGCATCAGCGTTTGCTTGGACAGGTGTTTCTGCATTCATTTTGTGAACTGCATAAGTATGCCCGTTTCTGCGTGCTTCTTGTTTCATCATTGCCTCTCTCATTTGTCTGTCTAATATTCTCATCTCTTGGTCTTTCAATAATTCTAAATGGTCGCTTCCATCAAAAAAACTACCCTGAGGACTTGCTTTGAAGAATGTAGCATCTCGGTTAGGTAGTTTTCCCGTTATTAAATCATTTTTGCCAATTAGACCTACAATTTCTTCATAAGTAGGTCGTCGTTTCAATCCAAATTTTGCATATGGATTTATTAATTCTAAACTTGCTGTAGTTGCCATATTTATTATAATAATAGTTAGATTATTAATGTTATTATAATAAATCTGAAGTAAATATTAACTTTTTTGTATCCTCATACCATTTATTTAAATGTTATTTTGTTGCATGTGGCAAGTTAGGACGATATAATTCACCCATCATCCTATCCAGCTCATTTACATAGTTTGCTCTCTTATTTCCTTCGTCAATCTTTTTCCTTAATGCTACTGATGCTTCTTGTGAGTTTCTTAACTTCATTTGTTCGTGTAAGTGTTCTAAATATTTTGTATCTTTCATATCAAATGGACTATATTTAATTTGGGAGGATTGTAAGAATATCTTACCTTTATTTTTTGAGTTATTTCGTTTATGAAATTTATACATTATATATTAATCATAGATTTTAATTTTAATCATATAATACACTCCCGGACTCTCTTAATTCCAGAACAGACTCCGAAATCATATGTAAAAACACCTCACGCACATCCTCATTTGTTGTCAGCGGTCTGTTAGTCGCTTTCAATTTAAACACGAGTAAGCTACCGGATGACTTCGTGTTATATCCTGTAAAATTAGTTTGATTCATTTTCTCGAACGATATACCAATAACAAATTTATCTTCTCTCAAGCGCTTGTAGGAAATGCTAAAGGCATCTTGGTCAGGGTTCATATAAATTAATGTTCGTTTTAAATAATATGCGGTTTCTGCCATTGATTGACATTCAAACTCTGGATATTTCTTATTACTAATTTGTAATTGCCACGTTAAGTTTAAATCTGAATTTTGAAAGCCCTTTCCTTGGTATGTCGCGCGACCATCTCCATCTGGATTAGGACCATCAAAAATACGAGAATTAATCATCGGATTGTAAAAATAATTCCATCGCTTGTAAATGTAGTTGTCTTGTCTGTAATAATTAGTATTTTGTGGGTCAGTTCCTGCTCTTGGTGGGCGATATAGTGTAATGAAACAACCATTCAATTTAGAAGCGGATTTAACAATGTTCATATTAATTTCAGTTCCTGCCGCGTTGAATGATTGTGTCATAGTGTGATACATAGGAAATACAAATTTCAATCTTTGACCCTCTAACAAATGCTTTACTATATTATTGTTGACCGTGTTGTCCAATTGTATTACCTCGGCTCTAATGATTACGTTTTTCAATTCCCACTGTGTTGAAGTATCGCCGGTTGTGAAATAGTAGCCGTATTTGTCAGTATATGCGTTGTTGATTAAATCGCCCGCTGCGTCACGAGTAGCAAATGGTGTAATTACTGGTGCGTGCTCATCCGATACAATTGTAAATTCTAATTCAAGTGGTGCATAACGAAGCGGTAAATAATAATTGCTTTCTAACAGTCCACATACCGGTTTATGTCCTAATCTCATATAACCATTAGCGCCGGGTATTCCTGCTACTGAATGGCGAGTGTATTGAAGTTAAATCGCCCCAATTGTTATGGTCTCCCGCGGCGACTAACACATCATCTGGTGCTGTTCCAGTAGTTCCTCGTTCATTATTAGCATCAATAAATTCTGCTAATCCAGTAGCATATGTGTGTCGCCAGTCATCATCCCAACGAGGATTAGCACCACCTTCTAAATCGTCCATATCTCTAGCATCTTGACTTTTAAAGGAATTATACAGTTCACAATGCCTATTGTATTCAATAATATCCTGAGCTTGCTGACCTCCAACAGTGCATCTGTAACGACTGAAGAAGGATGACAAATTACCTAACGGTCGTAACAAATGACTTCGTGTTCCGTCGGTGTTTTGAAGATTAGCAAATAAACGAATAGAAGATAAATCAATATATGTGTTGTCTTCTCCCGATATATGAAGTCTAATATTTTTGTTTCCTGCTTTCGGGTTATAAACATTACTGCCTGATGGAAAATAATTAACGTGTCTTCTGTCTGTGATGTATTGTGCTGTTTCTGGAAGTCCAAAATTTAACGAGTTAATCATTGTAGGTTCACTTTCTGCAATTATATTATCCATTACTTATATATATGATGATATAGATTTTATTTTTTATTATTTATATTTTTCTTATGTGGAAGCATTATAGTAGAATGATTTGAAGTTGTATTTTTTATAGTAATTATTAGATAATTACTTTTTGTATCAACTATATCTTTTAAAGTATCATAATCTAATTTTTTTATATTGTTTATCGTATTTTGTAGGTTATTTTGTCAGTTTCTTCTCTAATGGAATTTTGTTTTGTTTTCTTTATTTCTAAACATTATTATTAATATTATTGAGATAATGTTAGTTCAGTTATACGCTTTATACAATCTTCTAATTCGTCTCTATACTTATACAAATAACTTAAATCATCTTCATCTACTGGAATTTTCTTTTCTTCTTGTTCTTTTAAAAAGTCGGTATAATCAATTCTACTATAATCTGTATAATGTATTTTGTTATTTTCTGGATGTAATTTTAAATCATCATTTTCATAATTAATAATTTCACTATACATGCCTATTATAAGTCCTTCAATATTACCTTTTCTGTAGTATAAATGATTTAAATCATTGCTTTCGTGCTCTTCCTTACCTTTATTTAACACTTCCTTGCCACAATGACATTCGTATTTACTATTTGATATTTTGTATTCTTTCTCTCGCTCTATCAATTTTTCATAAGCATATTCAACATCATTGTCCCATTTCTCGGCATCAATACTCATATATAAGTTATATATATATATTTATTTATTTATTGTTCCGGTGTTGAATTAGGGTTGAAACGCGAAGCATTTAACCCGAATTATCATTCGGGTTGAATCCATTAGAAATGTTCGTAGTAGGGTTTATTTCAGTCATACCTTGTCCTGTCCAATTATTGAAACTGTGTTTATCTAATAAATTATTGCTTTCTATTTCTCCAGTTATTGCCGCGTCATCGAACATTGCTATAGGGTCTCCACGATTTCTAAATCGTAAGTGTCGCGGTTTTTCTGTTGATTAATTCCTGATACAAAAGGTGACGAATAAACAGTAGTAGTATAACTGTTTCCGTGTCTGTTGTTGATTTCTTGAACAACGGAACTGCCGAGACTATGTCCAAGGAGTCTATCGACATCTGGATTTTTCCTTAATTCTTCCATTGCGTCTTTATATCTTTCGCTTAATTGAACATTATGAGTAGGAATAAAAAACAAATCTGCAATTACATCGTTGACTTTGTGATTTAGTCCCGTTTTAGCACCAGTACCACCAATATATAATGTGTTGCCTATTTTTGCTATTTCATTTACATTAGAATAGGCCGCGTCTAAACCCTTGACATCATCGATTTTATTTTTATTTTGAACATTGATTTCTTCAGCATAGCGTGTTTTATGTTTCATTATCTGCTTATCAAAATGTTTATTGAAACCTCCTATTTTGTCTTCCAATGTCTTTTTATGATTAGAAAATACATCTTCTATTAAATCCTTACCTGCTGTGTATGCTTTATCACTTGCTACACCTGCCATCATTTGCGTCGGCGTCCTGCCTTCTATAGCACCTAATAATAATTGTCTTCCTATCATATAATAATAATTATATTATAATTTCTATTGTATATTATATTTATGAGTGACAGATTAACATATAAAAAATCTATGTTGATAGTGCTTACAGATTGCAAGAAAGTAATTCTACCAGCGATTTTATTATAGAACTTGACCAAAACTTTGAAATTCCACCAAGAGCAAAAATGTTCGTGACAGAGTGTTCATTCAGCACTCCGTTTTATACAACAGAGAAAGGGTTTTACGAACGCTTCTATATTATGTTGTATAATAGTTCCAATGTCTTATTAAGAAGCACTGCCGTTGATGTATCCGGTGAAATTTATTATGCCAATCAATTATCATTTAAAATACAATCAGAATTAAACGCGGCATTTAATGATATTGCACCTGACTTATTCTTAACAGTATATGGACAAAGCGAACGCAAAATGGAACTTAAATTAAATGACCCTCTAACTTACAAAATCAAAATACCTACAGATGAAGAATTAGAAGCTTATGTAAATGGCGAATGGAACAGAGGACAGTTTGAATATGACAATTTAAGACCAAAATCTATTAATTATTTATTAAGTAATTATATTGCCTATGAACCTGCGACATCTTGGTTAAGTGGATATTTTAATTTAGTTCCTTTTCAAAATGTATATATTAACTCACCTCAACTAAGCGACTACAAATATTCAGCACCTAATAATTTGAGTAGTTCAGTAATAAAAAAAAGTTCAAATTAACCAAAAACTGGGCGGAGTCATTAGCGACTACACCTCTCCCATATATGCAGATTTTATTGATGTAGGCGGTAAAAATATTAAGAGATTACACTTTAAAATTACAACTTCCAGAAACGAAGTTATTGATTTTCACGGGGTACCCATTCAATTTTCGTTACTCTTTCAATTGGATTAGTCTTATTCATATTTTTACAACCTTGAAAAGCACTTAAAAGTATATTTAGGTATATATGTATATAGGGATGCCAGATTATTCACAAGGTAAAATTTACAGAATATGGAATAACAACTTTTCTCATTGCTATATAGGCTCAACGTGCCAACCATTAAGCAAGCGAATGACAAGACACCGCTCTGATTACAACCAGTATTCAAAAAATAAAATTAGATACATAACAGTGTTTTCGTTGTTTGATGAATATGGCGTAGAGAACTGTAAAATTGAATTGCTGGAAGCATATCCGTGCAAAAATCGTGAAGAACTGGAGGCACGTGAGGGACACCGTCAACGAGAAAATCAATGTATTAATAAGTTTATAGCAGGAAGAACAGACAAACAATATTACCAAGATAATAGAGAAAGAATATTAGAACAATGTAGAATATATAGAGATGAACATAAAGAAGAACGAAAAGAATATGATAAACAACGATATGAAAATAACAAGGATGAAATAAATGAACAGCAAAGACAATGTAGACAAGACAATTTAGAATATGTAAGAGAAAGGGATAAAAATAATTATTATGAAACTAAAAGAGCCAAACGACTAACCAAATACACCTGTGAATGTGGCGAGACTTTAACCCACGGAAGCAAGGCAAGACACGAAAAAAGACAGCACCACTTACATTATTTAAAATCATTAGAAGATACTAATTAAAAATATTAATATTTATATCAAATTATTCATATTAATATTTCTCAATTTGTCCATATAGACAAAATATATAAAAATATAGACAAAATATATAATATATTATATATGTCAGAAGTTGAACCTGAAATTACTAATACAACTGACGCAGACGAGCCAGTAAATGAATTACCACCAATTGAAGAAGAAGCAGCAAAGGCAGAACCAATAATAGAACCAACACAAGAAATAAAACCTGTAGAACCATTGAAAAACAACTCAAAAACTCAAGCACGCAATGAAAAGAAAATAACCTGTCCAAAATGTGCCAAAACTTTAACAGTAAAATCATATAGATACAGCCACGAGCGCAATTACCAAGGACCATTAAAATCTAAACCAATTAAATCAATCAAACCAAAAGCAGTTCCAATAGCAACGCCCCAAAGGATAGATCACGCAGTAGCGTACAACGAAGAAAATCACCAACCACAACCGCAACAAAATAATATAATAGCGAACACCCCGCCCCCAAGAAGAACGCAACCACAACCGCCTCCAAACCCGCTACAAAATATAGCACAGCATTACCAATTATTGCAAAATGAATATTTGAGACAGAAGCAAGAAAAATACAATGCATTAAATAAAGGTATATTTGGTTCAAGAGGAAAAAAAGATAGAATATAATTGTTTTATAACCTACTATATAATAATTATGTTTTCAACATTACCATTGGATGGCTCAAGCAGTAGTATTAATAAATTCAACAGAACCATCAGCCTTAAGCAGTGTTTATGCTACAAAGCAAGACTTATCAGACACCGCAGGCGCATTAGGCGGAGGCTATACAATTGAAGAAGTTGATGCACTGATATTAGCACAAAAGAATAAGATAGATGCTAATATTCTTGATATTACTGAATTAAATGCTACTTCAACAACGATGTTTGACGAACAAGTAAATCAAAACACAACAATTACAAGCAACCTTAATAATATAACAGCACACGGATTAACCATAACTTCAATACTACCGACCATATCCGCAAATACAATTAAACTTGACACAAATGCTAATAATATTAGTTCTAATACTTTTTTAATCAGTAATTTAAATGCTACAATAACATCAAACTTCAATACTATTAGTTCTAATACATTCTTAGTAGGAAATTCCAATAATACAATCACTTCAAACTTCAATAATATAAGTTCAAATTCTTCACTAATAACAGGACACGGAAACACAATATCAACAATTTTAGCAGATGTATCAACATTATATACAAACGATACTAATTTATTCAATACAAATACTGCATACAGCAATACATTTGCTTCAATCGTATCAGACAACACTACACAAGATTTATTAATAACTGAAAATTCAAATACGATTAACAGTTTAATATCAGCAGATTTACAAAAGTTAGATAAAACAATCACAACTGCACAAACAGTAAACTCTCCACTAATAATTAGTTTAACAGATAATACTAATCCAATTTTTAGAATTCAAGATGCCGTAAGTAACCAACGCTTAGAATTTAAAAGAGGTTGTCAGTTGGACTCGTATCAAGGTTTAACAGGTGCTACACCTTATAGATTATGGCTAGGATGGAATACGGGAGATGTTATTATTGGAAGACCTAATAATGCTTCAAGAATTACGATTAACGGTAATGTTCATACTTCATACAATTTTGCTCAAGCACACGGAACATCATATTTTGAAGGTGCTGTTTATATGAAAGGAAACTTATTCATAAATAATGATTTTTCAACAGATATTAAAACTAAAATTGATAATTTAGACAATGCATTAACTCCATATTTAGAAACACACACCCCATCGGCAACTCAAGGTTTTTATGTTCATCATCCTAATTTTGTTGCTTGTAGTATTGGCGATATTACAAATTCTTCTAACCAATATTTTATGTGCGACGGTGCTGTATCAAAAACCATACTCAATAAGCCAGTTGATGTATTAGGTGATGTATATACAAACGGCGATTCAACAATGGTTTCTGGTAAGAAAGTTGAAGTCAATCAGGTTCAGTCAGTATCAGGAAATACTTTATTATTACAAAATTCACCGAGTGGCAATGTTTAATTTGGCAACACATCAAAACTAATAATTAATAATGCTGAAATGTATGTCGATACAAATGATTTAATAATCAGGAATAGCAACACATCAAACTCTATTAATTTGGTTGTTGGATTATCTTCAACATATGCTGATAATAAAATTATTTTGAATAGTGGAAGTAATAGCGAATTACGAGGCGACTGGACTATTGACGGTGATATGACTTTTGGAATTGCTCGTAAAATCAATTTGAGACATTTAAATAGTGATGCTGTTTTAAGATTAGAAGCATCAACAACTATTGATAGTTATATTGATGGCACTAAATATTTACAATTGGACGATACACAATTTTCATCATTCAATGGATTTAATTTAAGTAGTGATAAGAGACTGAAAGATAATATAGAAGATGTAGAAGATGATACTATAAATATGGTAAAAAACACTAAGATTAAAACATTTGTTAAAAATAAAAAACTAAAAAGACTGAATTAGGATGGATTGCTCAAGATGTTCAACAATACACAAATCCTAAATATAATATTGTAAATGATTCAGGAGAATACTTAACAATGTGTTATGACAGAATGGCTTGTATTAGTTGGGATGCTTTATCAAAACTAATCCATCGCGTAGAATATTTGGAAACTAAATTATTGAAAAAGAAAAAATCTAAATAATTAATAATATTAAACAACATAATAGTATTAAGTATTTCATTTCGTGAGCTTGTCAAGTAGTTCTTGAGGGTTTTTAATTTCATCAATATCTATATTTTGTTTTCTATGTATTCCTTTATGGCTTTCTGACGATATGCCTTTTTGCTTTGTTCAATTTTATTTTCCATCCATCCATCGTTTTGTAGGTTCTTAAGATAATACAAGCGGTTGTATATAGCCATCTGTTTTTGTATCTCTTCCATTGTGTAGTCATCCGGGTTCAAGTCCTTAGTAACATCATGATATTTTGATAATCTGGGCATTCTGTTAATATATTATTATCGCAGTATTTCTTTAAAAAAGTTTTACATAAAATATAATTATATACTATAAATTATTATTAAATAACATTTCAAGAAAAACGCATTTAAAGAAATATTGACACTATAAAATATATAATATAAATATTATTATGACATCAAAAGCTGTAAAAAGAAATATTAACTCTTTAGAAAGCAAACTCGAAAGGAACAAGGGGAATTTATCAACACAACAAAAGGCAAAGGTTAGAGACATTATAGGATTATACACCGACAGGAAAATATCACAATACACAACAGCGGAGAAGATAGTTAATGATTTCATAAAGGCAAAATCAGAGGATGAAAAGAGCAAGGCAAATCAAAAATACGACCAGGTTATGAACACATATGAAGAGAGAGAACCACTAAACGAAAGAATGAAAAAGAACAAACAGGAGAACATAACAAGAGGGCACAAAACAAAACCCAGAGATTACACAATCGGATTTCGTTTTTTTACTATGAGTGGATATGGAGCACATAAGGTAAAAGCATCGTTTAAAGACATTGAAGGCGGGACATATTATCCCATGCATTTTGATGATAAGCATGCGGGAGTGAAGACTGGAAGATGGATAGAGGAGTTAGTCAAGAAGAGAATATTTAGACTGCATGACAAAAACCTTTTTAAGAAGGTTATTAAAACACTGGCACAAGATGACGACATCGCTAGGCATTACAAGACAATGAAGCACTATATAGATGCAGTAGTCATTTATGATGCCGACACGGTAGAAGGAGATATTAAAGATTATGACCCTAAAAAGAAGAACTTAAAAAACGCAAATAATATTGGTATTTTTCATAGATATATGGAAACAGAACTCGACCCAGAATATTGCACTTTTGAGGAAGCCATTAAGGTAAAGCATTATGTTGAAAACGAATGTTGGATTAACACATTGAATGATTTTTACGGACAAGACAAGAATATGAAGAAGATGTCCAGAGAGAGTATTTTGAAACTCATAGACAAAACAGACGAGGAATTCAAAAACCATGGTGCTTCAATAGAAGACATGAACAAGGTATTTAAAGAGTATGCCATCACCGCCAGAATTTTCGATATTGTAGGTATTTGAGTTTTACATTTGACCCACCAAAAAGAAACCACAATATCAAAACATTCTACGCGTTAATAAAGAATGACCATATATATACATTAAATAAGGACTTGAAACAATTGAAATCAAATTTAGGAATAAAGAAAGAGTATAATATCAATGTTAATGCTTCTACCGACTTTTATTTAAATCCTAGAGAGGAACCCATTAAATGCATCATGATTGAAGAGCTGGATGACATATTAAAACACACCGAACAGGACGAATACACAATGATATATACACAATGATTTGGCGAAAATGTATTATCAAGCAAAGCAGGCGGGATATGACCCGAAAATTAAATTTAGTGCGTGTATCATTTCGGAGCTGATGTTTCAATTCAAGATTAAGAAAAGAATAATTACATACAGGATAAAAAAGCACAAAATTTGATTGATGCCTTCAATGCAAGTACAACAGTAGAAACTGAAGACACCTACAATAGGATGTCAAGAGCGATGTTTGAATTCAATAAATCATTATTTAATCCACTGCATAAATCTTATTATAATGACATTGATGTAGAAATTTTACACACACGCAGGACACTAGCACCCGCTGGTAAATTTCATTACTTTTATCATAGTAATGAATTACATATAGAGATTGACCAGAACAAAGCATACACACATAATTTAATTAACATCGTGAAAATTCCAGTGTTTAAACAATTTGACATTTGGATGCCTTATGATTATGGTAAACATGATTTTAATAACATGGGAGAATTATGTTTATTCTTAGTTAAGTTTACTGGAAAACAAACATCATGATTTTTTAATAAACAATATAATTTAATATATGGCATGTTTTTAGGAGAGTTTATTGACGAAGTCGAAATTTTGTATTTGAAAAAGCCTTCTTCGATTTATGAAGTAGATTATAAAAGCATAGTTGAGAACCTATGGAAGAATAACATATCAAATAATTTAGGTGAAGACATCAAGGTTAAGAAGTTGATTTCGAATGTAAATATCGGATTGTTAGAAAAGGGAACTAACAAGTCTCAGAAGAGTTTAGTATTTGATACATTAAGTGAAGCATTGTATCATCAAAATCTGTATGGGGGAAGAATCAATAAGATTAGTGGATTTTATGATGATAAGGTTTTGACAGAGATGACAGATGAATATATTAAAGAATTAGAAAGGAACATAGGCGAGGGATGGGTTTTAGAATTTAAGGCTCATGATGATGATGATAGGTACCGGAATTCTGATGATGGTACATATAAATTTTGGAAAAATAATATGTATTATCACAATCATTGTCGTGAATGTTATAAAATTATAGATGGTAAAAAATACGATATCAAAAACGTTGAGAAAGAATCAGAAGTCAAATATTAAGCATGGACAACGACACATAAACAAGACTTAACCAATGGCTTTAGGTATATTAAAGAGCTACTCATGCAACGACATAATTTTAAAATGCATAAAGATTATAAAACATTGAAAAACAACAATATCAATGTGCATAGTGTTAAAACCGATGCCTTCATTATTGATAGGAAAAATATTGACAAGGCCAAAACATTGATTAAGTTTTCAACCAAAAGGGGAGGATGGAGAGCTGAAGACAATAAACAAGTATCACCACCGAGCGATATATACAAAATTAAGGTTAATGATTTATCAGAAATTCCGACTTACAATAATGTAAAAATTCGTGTTAAAGACGAATACGACACCAAAAGCATTTGTGAGCAAATTGTGTCGTGTAATCCGGTGTTGATAAAAGCAAAACTGGCTGGAAGCGGCAAGAGTTATATAGGCGAATATATGAAAAATCTAGGTTATAACGTGTTATTCGTATGTTCTAATAACAAGCAGAAGCAAGAAACCGAAGCCGACGCCATAACATTAAACAAATTTTTTAGCATCCCAATAGAAGCTGGAGAAAGACTACCGACATTTGACCATTCTGATTATAATTGTATTGTGTTTGATGAGCTAGGTATGGCAGGTAATTTTATTTTGAACAGAGTTAGGGAGTTTAAGGATACGCACCCAGAGAAGATAATTACAGGAACTGCTGACGGGAAGCAGTTGAAACCTATAGCTGATTTAACTAACACCCAGGACCACGAGACATATTTAAACAACTATCTTAATCAAATATTTAAATATAAGATTTATCTTAAGATATCTAAGAGACTTAAGACAGAAGAAGATAAAATTAAATTGAATGATATATATAATGACATTTGGAAAAGTAAGCTGCACTTCAAGGAAATAGTAAACAAACATTTTGAAACTACAAGCGACATCATGGAAGGAGAGCATAACATAGCCTATACTAATGCTAGGTGCAAATGGGTAAGCAAGACCGTAAGAGGTAATTTAGGAAAGACAGATAAATATGAAATTGGAGAGCATGTGATATGCAGAGTTTATAAAAAGGAAATGGGGCAGGCGTTTAATGTAAATATTACTTATGAAATTATTAGTATTGATGATTGGAAAGTAGAAATCCAAGATATCAACAGTAAAACTATATTCATGACAAACACCACGACTTTAGACAAGCACTTTATACATGCTTATTGTGCTACATGTCATTCGTCTCAAGGGGCTTCTCTAGATAAAAGCATTACTATACACGAATGGGATAAATCACATTTGGTCAGCCGTGAGTGGATTTGGACAGCGATTACAAGGTGCAGAGATATCAATAAAGTCAAGTTTTTCAAAGCAGACATAGATGATACTGATTTAAATGAAGCACAAGTAACCAGATATTTAGAACATAAGATTAAACAATATAAATTACAAGACATGAAAGCAGAGAGAGAGATAGACAACACAAAATATATTGATGTCAAATGGTTATTTGACAGGCTTAATACCAGATGTAATAGATGCAGTTCAGAGTTTGAAATAGAAATAAATAATGGAGTAATAAATAGCAATATGACAGCCCAAAGAATATACAACGATTATGCCCATCATAAGGAAAACTGTATATCTTACTGTTTAAACTGTAATCGCCGGGAAAAATAATATCTATCTTATTTTATATGGCATCTAAGCAAGATATTATTAATAATGTTTATTATGATAAGGGAGGCTTCGGGTCAAAGAACCGCACTTTACAAGAAGCAAGAAAAAAGGATAACACAATAACTATAAACGATATTAATGAGTTTTTTAGGAAGAATGTAGAACAGAGAGCTAAACCGAGGGCAAAATTCATTTGTAGCTCCTAACGCATATTATGAGTTTCAAATTGATTTATTTTTCATTAATGATATCCCTAAACAAAAAATGAAAGTTGGCATGATGTGTATTGACATATTTTCTAAGTATATGGTTGTTGTCCCGCTTATGTCAAAACAGCCAGCGGACATTTTAGCAGGACTGATGGAATGTATTAAAAAAATGGGTGGAAAGCCCAAACTAATTTATATTGACGACGAAGGAGCTTATAACAATCAAAGTGTTATAGATTTCTTGAAGGGTGAAAAAATAGAGTTGCACAGAACCAGAGGACACCCAGCATTTGCGGAGAGGGCAATAAGGACGTTTAAAGATAGCTTGTATAAGAGGGTTGAAAACGATGAGAAAAAAGGAAAGGCTATTCAATGGACAGACTACATACACGAGATTATATTAACCTATAACAATGGAATAAAGCACACTTCGCACGGCTTAACACCGTCAGAAGCAAGAAAGCCTAAACACCAATTAGAAGTGAGTTTAAATTTAGGTATGAAAGCCAAAAGAAATAGAGTTTATCCAGATTTAAATGTAGGAAATGAAGTTAAGATATTCAGGAAAAGGAGACCAAATGAAAAGGAGAGAGTAGGAGTATGGACTAAACAAACCTACAAAATAGCAAAGATTGAAAAGAAGTTAGGACAGGAATATTATTATATTGAAAATTATGACAGGGCATTTTTGAGACATGAGTTATTAAAGGTATAAATTTATTTCTTGTAAAAAAGTATTTAAAGAAATAAAAGCTATATATATTATAATAGAAATGGTGGAAACCGAAATCAATACTTATATCAATAAAACATGCTATGATTGTTGCCACTTAAAAAAAGAAAACATGGAATTATATAAATTGAATTTACCTAATGGAATAATCAATAATATTATTGGTTATGCTTTGGGCAAAGAAGATGAATGTAAAAATTGTCAGGAATGGAGAGATAATCAAGAATTAATCAGATGTCAGTTAAATCTGAAAAGAAGACATAATAGAAATGTTGAAGACGACATTATAATATCTTTAACTGTGTATGAAAGACCACCTTATAGTTATGTTAGAATATTTCTCAAAATCAGTAAGAAAAAGTATGAACTGATTAACCACATTTTATGGATATTGTTACATAATAGAAGAGAAGGGTGTGATGTAAAAGAAGACATTGAATCAGAAATTGAAAGCAAAAAGTTTAATGTGAAAAATACCGTGAGAGATATTAATATTATTTTTGAACTGATGCATGACAGACGTAAGATATATGCACAATTCAATAATCATCAATTAACTTATTATCCTGAACTTAAATTATAATCATACTATAATAATAACATGTAAAATATTATATGTTATAATTATATTTCAATATTTAATTGTATTTCTTGTAAAAAATATTTAATAAATAACAACTACATAAATTATAATAGAAATGGTTGAAACCGAAATCAACAGTTATATCAATAAGAAATGCTACGACTGTTGCCACTTCAAAAAAGAAAATATGGAATTATATAAATTAAATTTACCTAATGGAATAGTTAATAATACTATTGATTATTCTTTGGGTAAAGAAAATTTATGTAACATTTGTAGAAGATGGAGACGATATCAAAATATAATAGAAATTGTTTGGCGTTTAAAAATATAGATGAAAGAAATGTTGAAGACGAAATATTGATATTTTTAACTGTGTGTGAGAGACCACCTTACGATTATGTTAAACAGTTTCTTAAAATCAGTAAGAAAAAGTATGAAATGATTAATGACATATTATGGATGTTGATTTATTATAGTAAACCCGGCGTTGATGTAAAACAAGTCATAAAATCATATATTGAAAGTGAACAGTTTAATGTTAAAAATACAGTGAGAGATATTAATCTTATTTTTAAAATGATGTATGAAAGAAGTAAGATGTATCAATTAAATAGTTATCCTGAACTGAAATTATAATCATAATATAATAATAACATGTAACATATTATATGTTATAATTATATTTCAATATTTAATTTTATTTCTTGTAAAAAAAGTATTTAAAGAAATAAACACTATATAGTATAATAGAAATGGAGTTTCAAAAACTACCAGTTGAAGTCATTATTAATATTATGTCCTATAAATATGGCAAGCCAGAATATAAGAAAATAAAGCATAATCATAATGAAACATTGAAGAGAATACAAGGAAGATATAAAATTGACAGAACTGACATAGAAAGAAAAACAAGGCACTGTAATAATTTAGATGGTGATAAGGTAAAGAGACAAATATTTCAATATTATGTTTCTAGGAAGGTTCCATTAAGCATTGAAAGTATTGAAGATATAGTTATGAAAGAAGGGGATGAAATAGATAGCTTAATAGATAAGTATGTAGGATATGAAAGTTATAAAGCAATAATAATAGTTGATGCAGCTTTATGTGTAAGGTTTCATCATTTTCATTATTTTGAGGATGATGAATATAGCAGTTATGGTTTTGATTTTCATAGTGGTAGACACTTAATGGGTTCTATAGACCAAGATAATATAACTGATGTAATGGAATTCGCAGTTGCAACAATATGTAGAAATATTGATAATGGAAGGAATATAATGAATATTGTAGGAGTAAAAAACATAAGGTTTAAACTAATTATTGATGAACCTGAATAATACAACCATACTATAATAATAACATTTATACCCTTACATGTTATAATTATAATGTAAGTATAGCGTTTTATATATTGAAGATAAAATCCTACAAGGAGGACCACGCCTAAAAATATATATGATAAAAGTGATGAAACGAAGGAGGGGAGTGATGTTGTTGCTGTTCTATTTTTTGTCCGAGAAATGGACAAATCGTTTTTAGACAGTTCGATATTTTTTTGATGACAAATATTTTTTGCAATATATTTTGCAAAATTTATTTTTTTGAAATGGATGAGGTGAGGAGATTGAGGAAATGACATTTTGAAAGGTAGTTGGTGAAATGAATGAGGCGAGGAGGAAGGAGAAAAGGATGGCGAAAATTTTGGAAAAATGATGATAAAAAAACGGATGAGATGGACAGAAAGGAATGTAGAAAAATGATGAAAACAAATAAGGGTAGAAGATGGAATATGAAAAAAGTTGTAGGGGGGGGTGTATGTATGAAAGCAATTTATTGCTAGGCAAGGCCCCCGACTACTAAACAATGGGGAGTAAATAACGATCGCTTTGAAAGGGGCCGAACAGTTTTTACAACCCCAGCTAGTCATATAGCCAGGAAGCTGGTTAGGTAGTTAGCTAGTTTGAGAGTTTGCCCGTCAGACAGGACATTTTGCCGGCGCTATCGTTTAGTTAGCTAGCTAGCTAGCTAGCTACTTAGATTGTTGGTCTGCGCGTTAGCTTGCTCTTTGTTCTAGCTGCCTCCTGTCTTTTCATGGCGAAGCTCAATTAGTGCCAGTACCACGGAAGTTCTTCTTAAACTTCCCTTGACTAGTCATGCATTTCCTACTGAAATGTGCGTGAGTTCAGCGAATTCAGTGTCCACTCCAATGCTCTGTACGCCGTGCCAGGTCATCCTGGCATCTCTGAGAGACCGGATGCCGTGTCTGCGAAGCTTTTGGCAACCTACGTTGCCCGCTTTTGCTTGGAGTCAAGCATGCCAAGGGAACCATTGCTGCGAAGCATTGAAAACAGCTGCCATGCAGCAATGCACCCTGCTTGCTCCACGCCCGCTCGCTCGGGAAGGCACATTTGAGTGCACTGCCTGGCTCCAGTCTTCAATTGAAATTCATTTGCACCTTTCTGCCTGCGGGGGCCTGGCATCGTCAAGTGTGTGATCGACCCTTCAAGGCAAAGCAGGACTGAGTGAACTTCTCATGTGTTGGTTTATGTCGACATGGGCCACGGACGGGACGCACAGACTCAAACAAGGCAAAGCGTTGTGTGGAGCCCGGAGATGCCAACCCTTTGCACGTGTTCAATGGCCATTGGCACCTGTTTGCACGAAGGACTGCCAGCCACTCACACGATGTTTGGAATCTTGGCTGCGATTGCGAGAGCAAGGGGACGGCAGAATGCGCGTAGCGCTGTTGCAGTTTTGGGCAGATATGGCAACCGCTATGACAGCTGTTTGAAGCAGTTTGAAGCTGTGCTCAGTTGGCTGCTGCTGTGCTGACTCATCACAGGCTGGGGAGGGTTAATGCTGCACCGAAGGGATGCAAAGATGCAAGTGCAATTGTGAGGACTCTCTGGAGGCACAATTCAATCTGCCCATAGCAGCCGATGAGAAGACTGTGCCATACCTTGCCACCGATAGAAGGCGGCCACTTAGACTTTGCTTAGATGGCTGAAAGACTTTGGCAGGGGGCCTGCTGGCAAGGCGCATGTGGCTTTCGGATCGGAAATTGGATTGGGGGTCGAAGTCGAAATCAGATTGCTGAAAGGACGTGCCCTCTTCTGCAAGGCAGGGCATCAGGCAACAGACCCTGCTGTGCGTGCAGTGGTTGAGCGTGCGGCGTCGGCGAAGTCGTTTCCAGGTCGGGGAAGTCTCTGACTCAAGAGGAGAAGGAGGCTGAGAAGGCGCCTTGAAGTTGTTGCATGAAACGGCCGAAACGGCCATGACATGGCGAGGCGCGCCTCCAGACTTTGGTCAACAACTTTGCCAAGAAGGTCGCTGTGACTCGAGTGACTCGAGTGACGAGCGTTTGATGCGTTTGGTATTGTGACCTGTCAGGCAGTTCGCGGCTGTCCATGCGTGTGCCCTTCGCGACAGATTTGATGCACGCACAGAATGAACTCCAGTTCCCACGTCCTACTGGAGCCTCAGATTCAGAAGCCAGTGGTGCTCCAGAAGATGCTCTTCGAACACCCATAGGCCCATAAATGTGGGGTAACTTCCGCCAGATTTGGAACACCTCACACGCATGGGGAACTCTGAAAGGCAGTTGCGCGCAAAACGAATGAGGGTTTCGCCCAATGGTGTTCCTTCGTCACGTGCAGGGAACACGTGCAAGGAAGCACGAGATCAAAGCGTTTGGACTCAAGTTTTCCCAGGTTTGACAAGCGACTTGCTGGGCTGGCTTCCACAGGCTAACACTAGGCTTGCTTCCTGGGCAGGTACTTCAAAGAAGGCAACGCACAGAGGTTTGAGACACAATACAGAATTGTCAGCAGCTCAAGCAGAAGCAGCTTAACTCGCAATCCTGGGCATTCTATGAGTGAGGACAAAAGCTTGGAATACCTGATTCTGGTGAATCCACAGGCACGGGCACTGCCACCATTCACGACGGCCAATGTTTTTGTGCAGGAGCCTGGCGTCACAGAGGTGACATGCCCCATAGCGGCAATACAGGAGAGCCTTCCAGTGAGAACTTGTTCCTGAAATACAACATTTCAATGAAATGCAATGCAATGAAATGAAATGCAATGAAATGACATAGTGACAGGACATTTACTCGCTAGCAGAGGATGGAGCGTGGAAGCCTTGGAAGCCTACACTTATGCCGACTGGGACTCGAGATCTCAGGAGCTGCTTCCCGCCAGAGGTGGTGAAAGCCCTTGAGCCGGAGGAACCGAGTCGAACGCGAGTACGCGAGTCGAACGCGAGTAGATCCGAAACGCATCGCGTAACGACGCGTAACGCATGTCTTACGCAATGTGGGCCGACTCTCGAACGCTCTAGGACAAGGAGCGGCTGCTGATGATCGCGGACGGCTCATGCATCGGTCTTGCTGCATAACTCTCGCATTTTCTTCAGGTCTTTGGCGACACTGACGGCAAGTTGTTCAGGCAAGTGTCCAAAACGAACTTGCCAAAAAACAGAACTCTTGGGTTTCCAATCTACGGGTGCAATCGCTGTCAGGTTCTGCCTGGTTGAGGAGTCTATTCGGAGTCGAGATGACTTCCTGGAGTGCATGAGGAGCAGCTCGGAACATCAGCTCACGAGCTCGCGTGACCCGTCGACAACAGGGCGCACACAATGTATATATTTGGCCAAAGGCTCCACAAGTCTCGAGCGGAGCAACATTCGAAGGCCTAGTTCTGGACAGGTATGCCTCGTGATTCTCACATAAAACTTTGTGGACGCACTTGCCGTGCATCAGAGGCTTCCCTCTTAGCTTCATTGACTTAATGTGTGCTCTTACCAGTCAATGGACTTGGGGATTTCGTTGCTTTGGTGTTGGGCCTGAAATACAATGAAGGCGTGCCTTGCTTCAGGCGATGAGAGACTGGGCGTTCCTGCAACTCGCAGGATCCTGTGCATCTACGCGCAGTCCAACCCGAGTGACGGCCGGTAAGAATGAGTCCACCTCTCAGCCGTTCAAATGTTCAAAAGGCAAATGGCGAAGGGGTGCGATGAAAAGTGCAAAGATGCCAAGACGAAAATATCTGTGCCAAGTGTGCCTAGCTCTGAGGAGGCCTGGATTGATGTTTCACCAATTGGAAAAAGGCTGTGCGCTCTCGCTTTGTTCCTGTCATACCAAGTACCCCTTCTCGAGCCATTGAAGGCTGCGGAGTGCAAGTCCATTGGACTCATTGGACTCATTGGACTCTGTGATGACGACATGGTGGCGAATGTCTCTCCTGGCTCATTCCAGCCCAATGTCTGAGCAGTATAGCCTTGCTCTCAACATGAACTGAGCCGATGCTTTACAATCAACGCTGAGATTACCTGAACTTTTGTGCCAGATAGACATGAGACCACGAAAGGCAAGCACACTCGGACAAGCACGCATTCAGAATCTTGAGGTGCTTCGCATTGTTATGTTCGTTGAATAGAGGCCGGAGCGCTAATGGCCGTTCGGACCTCATGTCTGATCCTGCAGGCCAAGCCAGGGAAAAAACCGATTGAGGTTGCCAGGGGGCTTGACAGATTGGCAGGTAAGGCTGGCGCAGAAGTAGCGCGCCCAGGCTTAGTACAGGTCCATGAGCTGAGACTCACGTGTTTCAGCGCTTATAGCCTATACATGGGTTAGGCGCAACATGTCTGGGTATAGGCTTTTGGGATGCTCGGCTTTTAGTCACTATGTAAGGCCAACGACAGCGATGATGAATGGGGATCCTGGGCTACGAAAGGCGGGAGACGCCTCAGCTTTTCTGAAACCAGCTCTCCATCCAGAAGCGAGCATTGAGCGAGCATCGATTTGCGCTCCTTGCTTGCCAGGAAAGAAGGACTGGGGGTGAGAATTAGGGCAGGGGCACCGCTTGCCCGAAGCTCGCATCAGCTTGCGTTTCGTGCAACTATTTCGGCAAAGCTGCTGCGCTGACATCTCTTGACCGCATGAGCCGCCTGGGGCCATCGGGCCATCCGATGTCCGCCTTCCGCTCAAGCCCAGACACGGTCCCGAAGCGATTCCAACCAACCAGCAACTGCCGAGAAACATGCTCCTAGTTGTTCCTCGTTGCAAGAATGACTGCTTGTGCTCACCAAGTCAAACAAGTTTGTATTGCCGACAAAGAAACCGATTGACCGGACTGATGCAATGTCCCAAACGGCCAAAGTGGCGCAATGCCAAACTTCACACCACAAAAACGAGATGAAGCGAGATCTAGAAGTCGGCGGGCGCCAGTGTCGGGGCCAACATCAGTGTCTTGAACAATCCATCATGACATATTCGGAGACGGCCCTCAATAATATATTGACTGTATCTAAGATTGCCGCACCTCTGTAAGATTGGCACGCTGTATATAACATTTTGCATTTGCGCACTCAAATGTTGTTCCTTTCTCTCTCTCAGCAGCTGATCTCCCTTGGGGTGTGTGCTACATGAGCACCGCAAAGTGCAAATCGATCTTAGGTCAAAGTCCCTTCCAAGCTCTCTGAAGTTGCAGCTAGCATGCCAATGCATACCCGTTTGCATTACGGCCCGAACTGCAGGAGAACAACACAGGCAGGGCTGAGAACTTGTCGCGCGTTTTCAGGCACATTTAAATGCTGCGTCAAAAAGGGCGAGGGGCTTGGTTGCATCTCATGTATCGGGACCCAAGGCACTGTGAAAGTGTTTCATGTGCTAGACAGGCATGTGATCTTGCCAGATTGGCAGGTAAGGCTGGCGCAGAAGTAGCGCGCCCAGGCTTAGTACAGGTCCATGAGCTGAGACTCACGTGTTTCAGCGCTTATAGCCTATACATGGGTTAGGCGCAACATGTCTGGGTATAGGCTTTTGGGATGCTCGGCTTTAGTCACTATGTAAGGCCAACGACAGCGATGATGAATGGGGATCCTGGGCTACGAAAGGCGGGAGACGCCTCAGCTTTTCTGAAACCAGCTCTCCATCCAGAAGCGAGCATTGAGCGAGCATCGATTTGCGCTCCTTGCTTGCCAGGAAAGAAGGACTGGGGGTGAGAATTAGGGCAGGGGCACCGCTTGCCCGAAGCTCGCATCAGCTCTAAGCTAGTGTGCCCTTGCCCAGGTAGGAAGAGGTTTTCAAACACGAAATCTCTATAATGTTTGGCCTCCCGCTTCCTTGTTCTAGCACAAAGGTTGTGCGGGAATTGCGCGAAGATGTCTCAAGCTGCGAGAAGATGCGGAGTATCGTCTTTTCTTCATGCAAGATGTATCTACAATCATACTTGTATGGCTCATGTCTAGCCCATGCCCAAGCTGGGCCAGGAGAACGACACCAGAGGCAGGGATAGCATGGCCTATGCCTTGTTGTTCTTCCGACATGTAAGGCACAAAGCAGGCCCAGGACATGTTCGAGCACTTTCCAATCGAAGAGTTCGCTGCGGCTGCGCTCCGCCATGCGACAGGAGCTCACGCCCTTCAAGCAACTCTTGCTGAAGGGTAAGGGCAAGGGAAATGACGGAGGCTGGAGTTGAGAGTTTTGGAAGCCGGGAGCATGCACTTGGTTTACTTGGTTTACACCACAGATTTTGACGATGCAGTGGGTTTAATATTGGTCAGATCAGAAGCCATCAATTGCATCTGGAGCCCCACCTACTGGGTTCTTTCCATAGGCAACGCGCCACATTGAGACACATGGCGCCAGTGTTCTAGCTCGTTCCAAGGGCAGAGGTTGTGCGTGAAGCCGCCCAGTTTGGTTCCCGTATTTGACAATCCCGATTGGAGACTCCGGACTCCGATTGGAGACTCGATTGGACTTCGCGGAAGACCGACCGATCATCGCATTGTGAGGCAGGCGAGACCGTGATCGCCGAAAGCGCAAGCGATCAAGGAGCCGAGAGCGCGGAAAGGGCTCGAAGGCATCGATGGCTCCGTCGCAAGGCATCGCACGTGACGCATGCGTCGAGGCTGGAAAATCTGGGTCTCAAGGAAAGAGCAAAGGTTACACTGCCAAGGACAAAGTTTGAGTTCGGAGGCGTGCTCAGGCACTGTGCGACAGGACCAGTCTCTCTTCAAGCGGCAGCCAGGTCAAGTGCTCCCTGCAAAGGCCAAAGGGCATGATCGGTCGAAAAGGGCGGCTTTGTGGGATGTTGGGTGCCGGTTTGGCCTCATTTTGGCGCGTGTGCACGTAGGCCCGGCCATCGCCTGCTCCACCAAAACGACCGCCTCCACATCACTTGCTTGAGGGGTGGCCAAACTGCCTGCGGGTTCAAAGTGACTGATGCTGCAACTCAGGCGACCAGGGGACAAGGCCCGGAATCACATTTGTCGAAGAGCTGATAGTCACGGGGAGGCGCTGGCTTGATGTTGCATTCTTGCTTTTCCAGGGCCAGCCATTTGTCCCTCTCGGTCTTCGACCTCCTCCTGTTCCGCCTGTTCCTGCTCCTGGCCCGGGCTGGCAGTTCTCGGCATTCCCGATGATGAATGGACAGTTTGGATGGTGTCGGGGCACCCAGAACTCAGATTTTCTTCACATGCACTCTGACTCTTCTGACTCTTCTGACTCTGACTCTGTACGCTTCTCCAGTTCCTATGCGGCCGGTAGTACCGCCTCGGCCACCCTTGGCGCCGCCGGTGCCGGTGCGGCCCACGCAGCCGGTGCGGCCCACGCAGCCGGTGCGGCCCACGCCAGTCCGACCCATACAGCCGGTGCGGCCGACAAAGCGCGCGCTGCTTTGGCAGCAAAGTTGATCAAAGTTGTCACCTTTCAGATTTCAAATATCCCAGGCCTGAAAACTCGGAAAGGACTGGAGGCAAGCTGCCGAATTCCGAGAGGCGAGGCCCTGAGTCTTGCCGTGCCAGATTGGCCCGAGCTGAAAGAGTGGCTGGGCGGACTCGACCGCGGGAAGGGCATCATGTTGAGGTACGAGCAGGCTGGGGCCACAAGGGCCAAGAGGGCCAAGAGGGCCAAGAGGGCCAAGAGGGCCAAGAGGGCCAAGAGGGCCAAGAGGGCCAAGAGGGCCAAGAGGGCCAAATGCAAGGTTGTTTCATGTTGTGTTCATGCTGTTTGCGCAGGTGTTAAAGCCCTGCGGCAGCTTTGAGGCCTTGATTGCAATGGCTGGCAAGATGCCTTGCACCAAGATAGAACAAGCGGTCGCACGTACAAGATACAAGAGTGAGTCTCCAGAGCAAAGCCTTTGCCCGAGGACAGACGAGCAGCTTAAGTCAAAGTTCAATCTCGAGACCCAAGGCTTGACATGACATGAGTCACACGGCCTCTGATCTTAGCCAAGAAGCATGTTGCCATGCACTGTCCTTTCCCGCCAATTGCAGGCCACGTGATCATGATGAAAAATGGCTTGAAGTTGCTCAGCGAAAGCCAAGGCCTCAGAGCTCGTCGCACATGCACGAATCAATTCTCAAGTTTCGAGGCTCGAGGTTCAAGGCGCGTTTTCACAGAGAGATGCCGACTCGAAACCTTTGGAGCCCCAGAAGGTGCCACAACCCCCGGATCCGCCAAAGCGACCTTTGCAGGTGCGACCTTTGCGGCTGAGTCCGGAAACGCTCGATCGCGCCAGGGCCTACCACCTCAGCCCAAGTCGCGGCCAAAGGTTCGCCCGAGTCGGTTTCTATTTTGAAGCTATCCTCAAGCCGCCTGGAATCGCCAGGCCTGGCCCAAGCCGCCAAGGCCTTGGGCAATCGGCAACGAGCAATTGGAGCTTCTTTCAGCCATCTTTCGTTTGGCATTGGATTCTTGCTGGCTTCTTTTTTTTCGTTTCCTGCAGTTGTCTTTAGTTTTCAGCGTTCGTCGTTGTTTGGCTTTCGGTACACGTGTTTCGGCTTCTTTCAGGTTCCAGCTTCTTTCAGCTTTCAGCAGGTTCATGATTTTGTTTTTAGGTTCCTTAGCCTCTTTCGGCAGCGTCCTTCGTCGTTGTTTGGTTTTTCCTAGGTTGCCTTTAGCGTGTTCCTTTGAGTTTCCGTCTTCTTCCAGCTCTCAGCAGTTTTCAGTTCCCTTTAGCGTCTTTTGGTTTCTTCCAGCTTCTCCTCGCTACGATTTTGCGTCTTTCGGTTTGTTGCCCCTTTGTGTTTTTCGGCTTTCGCCAGCTTCCGGCTTCACTCAGCTTCCGGATCTTTCACCGGTGTTTATTGTTCGCTTCCTTTTGCGTCTTTCGGCTTCTTACTTTAGAGCCTCCGGCTCAGTCCGCCGACATTGCCCTCTCCCTTTTCTCCTTTTTCCTCTCTCCCTCGTGTGTTCTGTCGTCCTCTCTCCCTCCCTCTGCTCCCCATCCTCCCCATCCCCCCAAGCCTCTCTCTCCTCAATCTCCCCCTCTCTGTCTCTCTCTCTCTCTCTCTCTCTCTCTCTCTCTCTCTTTTTCGTTAAAATCAGTTGTTACTTTGCTTGCTTACAAGTGCAAGTGCTGTAGTGTTCAAACAAACAGTCAACCAATGTAGTCTGCAGCTGCCAACCTTTTGACTCATGCGGAGTAGTAAGCTCAAGGCCTGCGGTAGTGAACATACATGCAACAAGAGTGCAAAGTGAAGCATGTAGTTTGACACGGCCCCTCAGTTAAAAGGTCTTTGTAGTACCTTTTCAACTGAAGTGCAAAACATGGATTGACAGTAGTGATGAAAACCATTGTTGTTCATCAATTCTACTGTATTGGCAAAAGTAGTGACCTGCGCTCAGTAGTTCACGCTGTTCAGGTTCCAGCTCGATGTAGGGCGCTGGACGGAAGTAGTGAAGGCAGGCACTCGTTGTAGTAGAGCAGGAGCTCAAAAATGTAGTCCCCATTTCTGGGTGCGGTAGGCTTGGACCATCTGTAGTCGACTGTCCAAGGTCGCGTAGTAGTTTGTGGTGAATAAGGTTGTCATGTAGTTTGGAGCTCCCCGTAGTCGCTCATCATCAATCTCGGGACACGACATGTGTTGGTCGTAGTCCCGTAGAAAGCGGTGTAGTAGTGCTTTGTGGTGTTGTGTGAGGTTTGTCATTGCGAGTAGTGTGAATCCGTAGTATTGGATGCTTTTGCAGAGGATTGTAGTGATTGCTTTGTGCTGGAAGTCGTGTAGTTGGTCTCGGTTGTAAAGGTAATGGAGTAGTTCAGGTAGAAGTAGTGGCATGTGGTAATTCCAAACGTAGTTGTTCCTGAGGCTGTAGTTGCCAGTGAAGGTGGTCATGTTGTAGTTCACCTTGAAGATTGTCTGTGGCAGTGTTGTAGTCGGGAGGTAGTAGTTGTGTTGTACCGACATCATGTAGGAGATGTAGTCCCTTGTGAAGTGTAGAAATTGTCCTGAAGTGAGGTACCTCAGGAGTAGTGGTTGTTCAATCTGGAGTTGGATGATGACGTAGTTGGTGTTGTCGCCAGTTGTAGTGTGGAGTGAAGTCGTGTGGTAGTAGTGGACATTGGCTGCTTCAGGTAGTGAAATGCTGAGCAGTGTAGAATTGTAGTGTGGCATCCGAAGATCTCCAGGGATGCAGTGAATGGGTCGTGTGTAGTCCAGTTGTGCCAGTGGAGTAGCTTGTTGTTGTGAGAGTAGTTGATACTCTTCAAGTGTAAATGCAGTGAAAAATTGAGTGTAGGGAATGTTGTCGGGCAGTGGTGGTGCAGTGGTTGTCTGGTGCTCAGTGATGTGTAGTTGGTCCATCACTGTGGTCGGGTTGTAGTAGACGGTGTTGCCGGGTGTAGAATGGTTGAAGTGGTAGTTGGAGTCGTTGTAGGTTTGAGGTGGTGGAGTTCCATGGTCACTGGAGTCCGTAGTGACCGCCACCTCAGGTGTAGTCGCCCTGTCGGGCGTAGTGGCGTCTCCCATCGTAGCATCTGCAGTAGATGGAGCGGCCATGGCTGCAGTGGAATGCAAAATGTAGTGAAACGGGGCAAAACAAATGAGCCTAAGTAGTTGCTACCAGGCAGTCGGCGAATGCAGACATGTAAAACAAACAACTGTAGTGTTGACTCAAGCCGCCAAAAGTGCAAGTGAAGTACATGTAGTTACTGTTACTTACATACCAAAAGTGTCGTGTTACATGTAGCTACTTACATACATGAAATGTCCAAAGTCGTTGTTGTTGTTGTTGTGAAACTGCTGTGCTGGTCGTTCGTAGTGCTAGATGCGTATTCCAATGCTCTGGATGAGCCTGTGTAGTGTTTCTTTGCTGATGTATTTGGTAAACAAATCTGCGCTGTTGTGGAGTGTGTTGATCTTAAGGATTCTGATGATGTCGTGCTTGATGAGGTCTTGTGTGTAGAGGAATTTGAGGTCGATGTGTTTTGCTCGTTTGCTAGTGCCTTGTCGTGTAGCAATGCTCTTGCCTGCTGTGGAGTCTGTGTGGATGCGTAGGTTTAGCTTGCTGCAAATGTTGGTTTCAAGTAGGAAGTTTCTGAGGTGTCGTCCCTCATTAACTCCTGTGCAAATGGCGTAGAGTTCAGACTCTGCTGAGCTGAGTGCTATTGTAGCTTGTGTTCTGCTGCCAAATGCAACTGTTGTTCCTAAAAGATGATGTTGAAACCTGAAGTTGATTTCCTGGTAGTAGGGCATCCTGCCCAGTCGGCATCGACATGAACGTCGAGATCCAGGATGTTGTTGGTGTTTGCTCTGAGTGTTGTTGTTGGTTCTATGGTGAATTTGTAGTGCTTGGTGCCGTGCAAGTAGCGTAGTAGATGTTTGACTCTCTTTTGTGAAAGTTCTGTAGGTGCTGTGAGGTCTCGTGCTAGTTCTTTTGTGGAGTATGCAATGTCTGGTCGTGTGTATGCTAACCATTGAAGTTTGCCAACAATTCTTCTGTACCTTTTGTGTTGTTCGTGGTCAAGTAGTGCTTCATCTTCTATTGTTGGTTTGTAGTGTGCAATTCCTGGAGTGTTCACTGAGTTGCAGTTGTTCATTCCAGACTCCTCGATCATGTTGTCGATGTAGGAGTCCTTTAGTCCAAGATTGCAGTAGTTGCCGAAGTGGTCGATGTTTCTTCCAAGAAATTGTTGTGGTTTGCCAGGTTCGAGGTAGCCGATGTGCTTGAGTAGTACCTGCTTCTGGACGGCCTCGAAAGTGGAGTCGACTGCGGTCTTGTCTCCAAGTACTAGTAGATCGTCCACGTAGACCATGATGTAGCAGTCGCGAGTCGCATTGGTGTAGACGTTGGGTTCTGACTTTAGTCTTACAAAGCTGAGCTTTTGTAGAACTTCAGCCAGGTAGTCCTGCCATGCTTTCGGTGAACTGCGTAGTCCATACATGGCTTTCTTTAGTCGCCAGATTTTGTCCTGTTGTGGACAAAGTTCTTTAGGTGGCCAAAGGTAGACGTCACGTTGTTTACCGTCGTGGTCTTTTGCGATGGGTGCGTGTAGAAATGCTGTAGAGACGTCACCTAGTCGCGCGATCCAGTTTGGTCGTGACATTTGTAGTGCGAGAAGTGTCCGGAGTGTCGTGAACATTGGTGTAGAGGCGTAGACGGAGTCTTCGTCCTCGATCTTCTCGGTGTAGCCTTTTGCGACGATTCGGCTTCGTACTCCTGGTCCTTTCTTTCTGTGTACCCATCTTGTAGGTATCGCTTCTCTGATGACGTTGTCGTTGACGGTAGACGCATCTACTTCGTCGTAGACGTCGTGTAGTTTCATTTGGTTTGACTCGTGTTTCATTCCTTCCAGTAGTTGTGTTTCGTCGTAACCTTCGTTGTCGAAGATTATGGGTTGGTCTTCTGAGGTGTCGTCGTTTGTGTAGGGAGTGATGGATTTTCCGTTGGGAAGTGTCACTGCGTTGATTTTCTGTCGTAGTGGTGGTGGTTCTTTGGTTGCTTGTTCCGTTGATCTGATTGTAGTGTCCTTTGAGGTCTTCTGTGCTTTAGTTGGTTGCATTACTTCTTCCGGAGTTAAACGTCGTAGTGTTTGTCGAGGTGGTGCTGGTAGTGGTGGATGTTGTCGTCCAGTTGGTGAAGTAGCCATAGGACTATCCGGTAGTGGTCGTGAACTTGACGTCGATGTGGACGGAAGTCGTGGAGGTGGTGTAGTGCGTTGTTGTTTTGTTGCGGGTTCCGCAACGATGTCGTCCGTAGCGTTCGTTTGTTGTCCGAAATCTTGCGTGGACCTTCTTTTCTCTGACGGTTGTAGTTGCGTATCCAACAGTGTTGCGAACGATGGGTTGTAGGTGTTCCGTCGTGGTGCCCATGGTGTGCCGGAAACTTTGTTCAACAGTGCGAGGTCGTATTTGAAGTCCGGTTGTAGTCTTCGTACTGTTCGTACCTTTTGTACGCCTGATTCCGTTGCGACGTAGTTTTCTCCGGTTTCGGAAACTTTTCCGAGCCAGATGCATTTCTGCATCCGTAGGTCTGCTTTTGGAAGTTTCTTGTGTTGTGGTGGAAGGTAAAGTAGTGTCTCGCCAAATTCGCAGATTGCTCGCTCGTAGTTTCTTCCCCAGCGGCGTTCAAAGCTTGTGTAGCCGTCTGAGTGAATGACGTAGCGATTTACCGTCCATGCTGCATGTCGTACTATCCAAGGTAGTAGACAGTGCTTTGTGGACATCGTCATGCTGTAGTTGCTTTCAACCTGAGCTTTGACGACGCGGATTTGTCCGAGAAGTGTTCTACTGAACTGGCAATTGTTCATGTTTTAAAGTTTTTTTTGCATTTTGCATTTTTCCAGTTTTCGCGGGCATTTGTTGCTCGATTTATGTCGCTGAGGTTGACTTTAGAGAAGTTAATTGTTTGGGTTTCAAGTTGTTTTTCGGTGGGAAGGGGGGGGGGGGGCAGGACGGGACAATAATAATGCGCCTGTGTGCCCATTGTTGCGAAAGGCTTGATTCCTGCAGCATCGTTTTTCGCTGGCTGCTCGCCTTCGGAGAGTCGGAACGGAATTGTTTTTTTTTCATCTCGTTTGTTGTTTGAGGGCTCGGTGGCTTGCCCCGCCCCACCCCCCCTCCTCCCAAGCCCATCAATGATTGACGTTGTTGCGTTTGCTTGCGCGGGTTCGGTGGCTTGCCCCGCCCGGCCCCCTTAAACAAATCCTTTCGCTGGTTTTGGCGGCATGCCCCATCCAGCAATAGGGTGCCCAGCTCCCCCTTCCTCCAAAGTGAAGCCCGCCAACGATTGAAGTTGTTGCATGTGCTTGTGCTTGCGGGTTCGGTGGCTTGCCCCGCCCGGCCCCTACGCCTTCTGCAAGCAAGAGGGAAGGCGTCTCAGGGCAAAAGAGTCTCACAGGAAAGCTGTGAGCTGACGAACGGACATGCGTGATGCGACGCAAGAGCCGCCCAAGTCGTATGTTTCTTGCGGATCATATTTTTCAAACGGATAGATGTGTTTTTGCAGAGCAGATGTGCTTGTTGCGGTGTGCGCTTGCGGGTTCGGTGGCTTGCCCCGCCCGGCGCCCACAATGACTTCCGCTGAGGATTCAGAAGGGGCGCTTCTGAAACCGCCCTTTTCCGGAAGCGTTCTCAGAAAGGCTTTCGTGTGTAAGGGCGGCTCGAAAAACAAGACTTTCGTGGGAAGTCTGCCTGCAAGCTGCGGGCGCGCGCATTGTTACTACCAGACTTTTAGTGGGGCCTGGCCCCACGCCAAATCTGGACTAGTGACCTTAAAGTTTTCCTGATTGTGCGGTTACACAGACTCAATGGCGACAGCTCAGAAGGCAGTTGTTTTCTATTGCTTCCAAGGTTTGGTCACTGCGGCCCGCTTGCAAAACCATCCGTGCTTGGCAAGTCAAGACGCGCTGTGTTCGCTTGGCGGCTCTTAGACAAGTTAGCAGGCGCGGCCGTGTTTTGGTGGCTTGCCCCATCACTGGCGTGAAAGCTGCAGCCATGTCGATTGCGCTCGTTGCTGGCGTCATCGTAGGTTTCTTCATGGGCGTGGTTGTGCCAATTGGCGGGAAGGGCCTCAAAGGCGGCAGCGCGGCGGGCAAGGGTCAGACTGACGAGCAAGGCAGCCGCAGCAGCGACGGCGTTGGCGGCTTACCTCAGCCTGGAAAATAGTCTTCACATGAATGTCGTGCGGCAGTACCTCTTCGGCCGCTTGTGGGCACACATGCAGAGCCCAAGCAGTCAGCATCACGCTGCAGAGCTGCGCGACGCTCTGCAGGCCAGTGCTTTGTTTTATGCACAGACGCAGTGTTTATTCTGCTGCTTTAATATTTCAAACCAGTCTGAAACCAAGTGGTCTCGCTGTGCCTGCCAACCACGACGCAGGCGGACAGCGGTGACAGCAACTTGACGAGGGGCAAGGCCGGAGGAAAAGCGCCGCCCGTGAGCAAAGCCAGGCTGGGCAGCTTGGCCCAGCGCCTCCTCCTGCCAAGAACGGGGGCAGGGCCGCCGAACAGTGGCTCGGCGCTGGTCGACCTGGTGGAGAACATGCTGAAAGCTGCGCCGCCTGCTCCAGGCGCCGGACCAGCCCCCAAGCAGGGCAGACGAGTCAAGGCTAAGGCTGCCGCGCCGCCGGCCACTGAAGACCCAGCCGAGGAAGAGGAGGACGACCCCACGGACAGGGAGCCCAACTGAGCCGCAACGCTGGGCTTTTGCGCGCTCTGCCGCGTAAGTTTGTGAGTTTGGTAACCATGATGTGGCTCAGGCGGCGTGCCCCGGCCCGCGTTGGTGGCTTGCCCCAGCACATTGGATTTGTGTCGGCGGCGTGCCCCCGCTGCTGCTGCAGAGAGATGTCAAACGCAGATCGAACGGTGCTTAAAACATGCGGCCAGCCAAGGACATTGAATCAGGACGTCCGGCGTCATGAAGTGCTGAGGATCAAGGGTTGCCGAGAGACAGTCCGGTCACGTCCATCCAGTTTCCCACATGACACGTACGCTCGCCCGATCAGCTTGGTCCGCGGAAAAAAAACTTAAGTTTTTTCCACAGACCCCATTTGTCCAGAGGGTCTCCGGTTTCCATAAGTTGTCTCCACAAACCACAGCGCTGCGGACCGTCGAGTGGGCTACAATTCTTGGATTTCGGGGAACGCAAAATTCCCGCTGTTCGAACGTTTCTAGTTCTTTGGACAGTCCACAGCGCTGCGGCTTGTTGAGTCGACCTTCGGATTCCAGAGGCCCTCTGGACAGGAACTTCGTGCGTAAACTTAAGTTTTTTTCCGCAAGCGCCCTCTGGACAGAGCTCTGGCCCAAGCTGCCCGGAATGTCCGCGCAGAGCGCATGGGCCCGCTTTGGCAGGCGGTGGACCGAGCAGTTCCCGTGGCTGGAGGCTGTGCAGTGGGACACAGGCGACTTCTCCGTCAGCTGTGCTGCCTGCAAAGCTGCTGGGCATGTGTCAGCGGAGTTTCGAACCATTGCTTCATTGCAGGTCAGCCACTTCCGAGACCATGAGAAAACCAAAAGGCACCAGGCCGCAGCATCAAATGAAGACATCCGACTGCGTCTGATGGCCCCATCTCTCGAAGAGTTCATCGCAGTTCTGCGAGCTACACGCAAGGGAAAAGATGGCGGTGATGATGGGATTGCCTGGTCCGGCGGCAAGATCCTTCGCCGCCGAGCCCAGAAGCTCAAGTTTTGCTTGGCCGAGTCGCTGCGGGCTCGCACGCGACAAACGCTCAACGCTGACTCCTGCGTCACTGTGCACTCGGACTGCTCAAAGACGATCCTTGTCTTGCGAGGGCAAACGTGCGCAGAGGATTTGCGTCCTCAGCACATGCTTCTGGGCGCACGGAAGCTTCATGACTTCTCTGCGGTCGGAGTTGCCACGGCTGTTGTGCATGTGCTTCATGATGTGGCCACCCCTTTTGCTGGTGCAGAAGAATTCAAGGACTGCCTGAAGCCAACTGTGCCAGCTCAGGTGGCTTGTCCCCAGCTGGACGCAGTTGCGTTTCAGCAGTGGCTTGGGCGCGTTGAGGTGTTCAACGCCGACGCAGCAGCCGACGAGCAGCTGGCGGGACAGCTCTTGTCGTCGGAGCACGAAGCTTTTGCTCAGCTATACTGCGATTTGGCAGACATGGACACGGGCACGCTGCAAGTCTTTCCGAACCTGAAGTTTGTAAACAAAGACAAGCCCCACGCAGCCCGCAGGACCCGTTTTTTGTTTGTGGCCACGGCCTAGCTCCACCAAGGTTTGAAAAAGACTGGCCAGTTGCTGCGTGTCCAGAGCTTCCCTTCCAACGGGTGGAGCTTTTTTCTTTTTTGATAGGCAGGCGTCTAAATGCGTTTGACCACAGAACTTTACAGTCTGACAGTGGCTTCTTAAGGGCCGACATTGCTCAAGATCCACTTCCTCACGGCGAGCTGTGTGGCACTTGTTCTTCACGTCCTTTTTGGCCCCGGCCTTCTTGTAGGAGCAAAGCTGCTTCACTGCGCTGCCTTTTTTGCGAGCAGGCCCCCGTGCCATTGGTAGACTTTCTCACGCTATTTCCCTTCTACGGGCAGTTCAACATGTCAGAGCCGAAATTTCAAAAAACAAAACAAGACTTGCAGGCAGACTTCCCACGAAAGTCTTGTTTTTCGAGCCGCCCTTACACACGAAAGCCTTTCTGAGAACGCTTCCGGAAAAGGGCGGTTTCAGAAGCGCCCCTTCTGAATCCTTACTGCTGGATGGGGCATGCCACCGAAACCAGCGTAAGTCATTGTGGGCGCCGGGCGGGGCAAGCCACCGAACCCGCAAGCGCACACCGCAACAAGCATATCTGCTCTGCAAAAACACATCTATCCGCTTGAAAAATATGATCCGCAAGAAACATACGACTTGGGCGGCTCTTGCGTCGCATCACGCATGTCCGTTCGTCAGCTCACAGCTTTCCTGTGAGACTCTTTTGCCCTGAGACGCCTTCCCTCTTGCTTGCAGAAGGCGTAGGGGCCGGGCGGGGCAAGCCACCGAACCCACGCAAGCAAACGCAACAACGTCAATCATTGATGGGCTTGGGAGGAGGGGGGGTGGGGCGGGGCAAGCCACCGAGCCCTCAAACAACAAACGAGATGAAAAAAGATAATTCCGTTCCGACTCTCCGAAGGCGAGCAGCCAGCGAGAAACGATGCTGCAGGAATCAAGCCTTTCGCAACAATGGGCACACAGGCGCATTATTATTGTCCCGTCCTGCCCCCCCCCCTTCCCACCGAAAAACAACTTGAAACCCAAACAATTAACTTCTCTAAAGTCAACCTCAGCGACACAAATCGAGCAACAAATGCCCGCGAAAAACTGGAAAAATGCAAAATGCAAAAAAAAAACTTTAAAAACATGAACAATTGCCAGTTCAGTCTATGTAGTCGCTCAACGCTTCCTTGACTGTTGCTGCTGTAGGAAGGTGAATGTCGTACACTCATTGTGCCGACTTTTGCTGCTGTAGCTTTTAGAAGTGCGTTGAGTGTGTCTTCGTTGTCGCTTTGTAGTATGCCTTGTGTTCTTCCGCACTCAAAGATGAATGCTTGTAGGTTGTTGACCATGTAGTCCATCATTGATGCTTTGTCTGGAACCAATACTGCCATACACAGTTGTGTAGTAACATCAACTGCTGTCAGTACCGGTGTGGTCTTTGGGTCTTGTTGTGACTTGATGTAGGCAAAGTCTACTTGAATGACAGGTTGTCGTGATTGTTGTTTCTTGTAGTTGTCTTGGCGTCCTTTGCCTTGAACGCAAATTGGACACCAGTTTCTGTATGGTAGATGTGTAAGGTTGTGTTCTGCTATTTGTTGTGGAGTGGGCTGCTGTGGTTGTCGTAGTCCTCTTGCTCTGTGTGCTTCATGATGCTCGTGTTGTTGTTCTTCATCGTGGTTCTCCTGGATGCACTCGTAGTCTTTCTTCACGGTAAACCTTGTTGTTCCTTTCCATTGAAATGCTTTGCGTTGTGAAACTTCTCCAAAGTTGTTGTGAGTGATTGTAGTTCTGTGAGGTTCGAGTGTGTTGATTGGTGGTTGTCCTGGTCCATCTGTTGGAGTGAAGAGAGTTGTTCTAAGCGTTGTGTGGTGTCGTATCCAGTGTTCACCTTGTCTTTCCCAGTAGTCTTGGTTGTCCTCCTGTGCTGTGAGTGGTCTGTGTATTGTCTCCTTTGGTTGTGTGGTGTCAAGATTTGTAGAAGGTGCTGCTTTAGGTCTCCATATCTTTTGTGGTGCTCGTAGTTGGATCTTTGATCTGGTTGGTGGTGTGTCCATTAGCCGTTGTGGTTGTGAGCTCTGCCTTGTTGGTGTGGTCTTTGATGTTGCTCTGCGTGTAGGTGTTATCTTTCTTCTGAATCTGGTTTCTCCAGTCCAGTTGTCACCTTCTAGTCTTCGTTGTAGTTCTTGCTTGGAAAGTTGTGTTGGGTTCTCTTGTAGTTGTTCTTGCTCTTGCCCTTGTCTGTTGATGATGGTTAGTCGCCAATCATCTAGTTCTCCTTCTGGTATTGGGCAGCCACTGTTGTGTGGTGTGAACAGTGCTTTGCGTGGTCGTTTGTGTACTCTGATGGCGTAGTCACCATCAATTTTCCAGTAGTCAGTGTTTCCACCAAGGATCTGTCGTAGTCCTTGGTCTGTGTGTGTGAGTGGTGCGATTTGTTCTTGTTGTTGTGCTGCTCTCTCTGTAGGTTGAATCACAGCAATGGATTTTCCATTGTCTGTAGTCATTGGGTAGATGTCGAATCCTGTAGGAATGTCGATCTTCTCTGCTCGTAGGTAGAAAAGTCCTGAGTGTCTTATGAGGTGTGCTTGTTGTTGTCCATGTGTGATGGTGCAGTGTCGTGGAGTGAAGTCAAGTCCATATCCTCTATCAAGTAGTCTTGATGCGCTGAGGATTGGATACTTCACATCACAAACGTAGTAGGGTATCATGATCCTGAAGTTGTCCTGCTTGTAGGGAACGTACTTGATGCCGTAGACTGGAATCTTCTTGTTGGTCACCGTGTAGAGTTGTGGAACTGATTCTCCACAGGGTCGTAGTGGAAGATCCGGTGCGTAGTCCTTTGGGCAAACATGTGTAGATGCTCCTGAGTCGATCAACAGGTGGTGGTATGACTTGAAGTTGGAGTACATGATGTAGTGGGTGATAGTGTCCTCAATCTTCTTGTTCCTTTGTTGTTGTCTTGCTGCTGCTATGTCGAAGTGTAGCTTTGTGGTGTCTTCTTGTAGGAATTGTTGAAAGCTCTTGCTGTGGTCGTTCCATGATGTTGTGTGTGTTGTTCTCTTGCCAAGTAGTGATTTGGATTTGTGCTTGTGTAGTCGTGATTTTGCTTGTCTGATGTGTCCAATGGTGAGGTGTGACTCGTTGATGCCTCCAATGTAGTTCGCTGTGTCCTCATAGCTGTTGTCATTCCAATCCCAGCTGTTGTCATAGTCGTAGTCGTTCCAGTTCTCCTCCATGTAGTTCACCTCATGTTGTCCTTCTTCTCCTTCGTAGTACCAGTCCCAAGTGTCGTTCACATCCTGAGGTAGTTCATCATTGTTGTCGTGATCTGCTTGTTCTTGTTCTAGTGGATGTAGTTCTTCTCCTTCTCCTATGTGCCATACCGGCACTCTGCAGTCTTGTGCCCAGTGGCCGGGCTTGCCACATCGATGGCATGTTGTGTAGTTGTTGCTTCCTTTTCCTTTTGATTTGCTGTAGTTTCCTTGGCCTTTGTAGCCTTTGCTTGATCCATATCCTTTGGATCCTGAGTAGCCTTTTCCTTTGCTCTTGTTGTATCCTCCTTTGTTGTAGTTTCCTTTGCTGCCTTTGTCGAATCCTTTGTAGTGTCCTTTACTCCTGTACTTGCCTTTGCTCTTGCTTCCTTTGTAGCCGCCTTTTCCTTTTCCTTTGCCTTTGTAGCTTCTTCCTTTCCTCCATATGTTGTCAACATCCATTGGTGCAGTTCCTCCATTGTAGTTTGTTCCTACTGCTGAAGTAGATCTAGTGAAGGCTGAAATCGTTTTGTAGTAGTCCAGGATGAGTGCTCTGATCTCGATGTAGTTCGTGATCTGTCCAGCTCGCAGTTGGAGGTGTTGCTGCAGTGCTCCTTTGGTTTTGTTGAGTAGTATTGCTATTTTGATTCCATCTGGTAGTGCTGTTCCATTGTCTTCCTCGTAGCGGTTGATGTCGTATTCCCATTGTAGAAATTGTTCTTCAAACTGCGCTTCGTTGAATGTGGGTTCCAGTAGTTTGGTAAGGTAACCAACGCTCCTTGTTCCTACGGGTAGGCTGAACCTGTTGTGTAGTAGTCGTAGTGTTTCACAGCCGTTTGCGTTGTAGCGGTTTTGCCTTACTACTGTAGCTGCTGCTCCCTGACAGATGTTGATGAGGATGTAGTGTAGATCTCTGGAGAGGTCTACTGCTTTGCTTGCTTGTGTAGGGTCGAGTATGTGTGTTCTGATGTCTGTGTCCTCAATCTGTCGTGTAGCCACTTGTGCTAGTTGTAGCACCAGGTCGAAGTCTCGGTCTATGAGGCCGAGGTATGCTTGTAGCTTGAACAGCCATTCTTCATACTGGGAGTAGTCACCAGTGAAGAAGGGTGGTGGCAGTTTGTATCTATGTAGTCTCTGAACGTCGTTGTCTTGTTCTGTTCCTGCTCCCGTAGTCGTGGCTCCTACTGTGTCTGCTGTTGGCCCGTTCTCTGCTCCTGTAGTTTGTTGTGCTGAGGCTGATGCTGCTTCTCCTGACATGTCGTAGTAGTTTGGCATGTAGCTGCTGTTGCTGTGGTTGTAGTACTTACTGCTTACTGGAGCTCCCCTATGTTTAGGATCTCAGCTCCGCTACCACGTTAAAATCAGTTGTTACTTTGCTTACAAGTGCAAGTGCTGTAGTGTTCAAACAAACAGTCAACCAATGTAGTCTGCAGCTGCCAACCTTTTGACTCATGCGGAGTAGTAAGCTCAAGGCCTGCGGTAGTGAACATACATGCAACAAGAGTGCAAAGTGAAGCATGTAGTTTGACATTTTTCGCTCTCTCTCTCTCTCTGTGTCTCTCTCTCTCTCCCTTTTTTCTCTCTCCCTCTCTCTCTCTCTCTCCCGCTCTCTCCCTGTCTCTCTCTCTCTCTCTCTCTCTCTCTCTCTCTCGGCGCTGCAGCGTCACGCCTCCTCTGAGTTGCCTCGATGTCCGGGCACTGCCCCTTCATGATCCTGAACTGTCATGTCACAACTGGCTTTCCCCTTGATTTCCCCTTCATGTCCTTTTCACGCTTCCCATGATGTCCTGGTCATGCCCCTTCCGTGCCTTTCAACTCCACCTTCATGTGCCTGACATTTTTTGGTATGTCCACTTCATTTCCCATCTCTCTCTCTCTCACTCTCTCTCTCCCCCTCTCTCTCTCTCTCGTTAAAATAAGTCGATACTTTACTACAAGTGCAAATGTTGTTCTTGCTGTCACAAACACAAATGTAGTTTCCCAGCATGCACTCTGTTCCTTGTAGACTCAAGGCCTGCGGTCGGGTAGTGTACATCATGCATGTACAAGGGACAAGTAGTACAGCATGATATTTGACACGGCCCTATCCAAAAAGGGGAAAAAGTGCAAAGGGCTCAAAGTAGTTTGACTGCAAAAGGATCGAAAGTAGTATAACTGCAACTCTGCTGGCTGTAGTCCGCTGACTCTCAAAGATCAAAAAAAGCTGTAGTATGTACAGGCTGCTCTCAGTAGCTCTCCTGTTCAGGCCTCAGTAGTGGTACTGAGTGGAGTTCATGAGATACATCCTGATGTAGTTTGGACCTGGAGGTCCAAAGTTGTAGTGAAGCTGTGGTGCTGCTTCACTGATGTAGCATCACCTGTAGTTAGGTGTGCTTAGTCCAATGCTGGACTCTGTAGCCTTGTTGCTGACCAGCGCGGTGGTCAAGGCTGGCGTAGTGGTTGGTAGTGAAGGTAGTAAGGAATTCAGGGCCTCCTCGAAGACAAGTGTAGTTGATCTCTGGAGGTGGGAGTGGTTGTTGAAATGTAGTGAGGAGTTTGTGTAGTAGTAGTTTGTGTTGCATGGGAAGATTTGTGGCAGTGAGTAGTGTGAAGCCGTAGTACGTGGAACTCTTGTGCATGATGGTGTTGATTGCTTTGTAGTGGTGATCCTGTAGTTGTTGTGGTTGGTCGTAGTAGCTGAGTAGTTCAGGAAGGTGAAGAGGCATGTGGTAGTTCCAGATGTAGTTGTTGGACAGGTTGAAGGTGGTGGTGATCTGGTTCATGTCGTAGTTGATCTTGTGAAGTCGTTGGGGTAGTTGCCGAGTGGGTAGGTGATGTTGGCCAATGACTCAAGTAGTCACGCGAAAAGTTGATGAGGTGGCCGCTGCTGGTGTAGTGTAACAAGATTTCTTGAGGGAGATGAAGTCGAACGATGATCATGGAGTTGGTGTGTGATGTGGTGAGGCGTAGGGAAGTCAAGTTGTAGTAAAAGAAGTTGAGCGCTTCTGAAAAGCGTAGGCTGAGTGGTAGTGAATCGTAGAGGGGCATTCGTAGGTCTGATGGCAGGTTGTGGATTGCCAGTTGGTAGTCAAGGTCTGGCATTGGCGTGGTCTGCTGTTGGCTGAGTAGTTGATACTCCTCCAAGGTCAGCCCCACATAGACCTCAGCGTAGTTTTGTCCCTGATCCACAGTTGGAGTGTGAATACTGTCGTACTCGACAGTAGTAAGGTGGTTCAGGATGTCATCGGGCCTGTAGAATGGTGCAGTGGTCGGTAGATGGTGGTTGAAGTGGTAGTTGAGGGCATTGTAGGCCTCAGGTGGCGGAGGTGCCACAGAGACCATGCTGCTGGAATCTGTAGTGGATGGTTGGTTTGGTGGTGTCGAAACTCGGTCAGGTGTAGTACCAATCTGCTGTGCTGGCACAGTAGTCTCAGGCGCGGTCGTAGTCGCATCCATGGGTCCAGACATTGCTGGTAGTGCGATCAAGCAAACGAGGTGAGACGGGGCAAAGTAGTGAGCCAAATGGTAGCTCACAAAAAAGCACGTGCGGGAATGTAGTAAAACAAAACAACATGTACTGTTGTCCCAAGCCGCCAAAAGCCGCCAAACGTGTAAGTGCAAATTACTGGTGGTTACAATTACTGTGACTTGTAGTTACTGTTACTGTTACTTACATGCAAGTAGTTACATATGGCCATATACAAGCTGTTGTGGTTGATGTGAATCAGTTGTTGTTCGTAGTGCTAAACGCGTATGCCAATGCTCTGTATGAGCCTCTGTAGTGTTTCTTTGCTGATGTATTTTGTGAACAAGTCTGAGCTGTTGTGAAGTGTGTTGATTTCGAGAATTCTGATGATGTCGTGCTTGATGAGGTCTTGTGTGTAGAGAAATTTGAGGACGATGTGTTTTGCTCGCTTGCTGGTGCCTTGTCGTGTAGCTATGCTTTTGCCTGCTGTGGAGTCTGTGTGAATGCGTAGGTTGAGCTTGCTGCAAATGTTGGTTTCAAGTAGGAAGTTCCTGAGGTGTAGTCCCTCATTAACTCCTGTGCATATTGCGTAAAGTTCTGATTCTGCTGAGCTTAGTGCTATTGTAGCCTGTGTTCTGCTGCCGAATGCAACTGTAGTTCCAAGGAAGTGGATGTTGAAACCCGAAGTGGGCTTCCTGGTAGTAGGGCATCCTGCCCAGTCGGCATCGACATGAACGTCGAGATCCAGGATGTTGTTGGTGTTTGCTCTGAGTGTTGTTGCTGGTTCTATGGTGAATTTGTAGTGCTTGGTGCCGTGCAAGTAGCGTAGTAGATGTTTGACTCTCTTTTGTGAAAGTTCTGTAGGTGCTGTAAGGTCTCGTGCTAGTTCTTTTGTGGAGTATGCAATGTCTGGTCGTGTGTATGCTAACCATTGAAGTTTGCCAACAATCCTTCTGTACCTTTTGTGTTGTTCGTTGTCAAGTAGCGCTTCATTTTCTATTGTTGGTTTGTAGTGTGCAATTCCTGGAGTGTTCACTGAGTTGCAGTTGTTCATTCCAGACTCCTCGATCATGTTGTCGAGGTAGGAGTCATTTAGTCCAAGATTGCAGTAGTTGCCAAAGTGGTCGATGTTTCTTCCAAGAAATTGTTGTGATTTGCCAGGCTCGAGGTAGCCAATGTGCTTGAGTAGTACCTGCTTCTGGATGGCCTCGAAGGTGGAGTCGACTGCGGTCTTGTCTCCAAGTACTAGTAGATCGTCCACGTAGACCATCATGTAGCAGTCGCGAGTCGCATTGGTGTAGACGTTAGGTTCTGACTTTAGTCTTACAAAGCTGAGCTTGTGTAACACTTCAGCCAGGTTGTCCTGCCATGCTTTTGGTGAACTGCGTAGTCCATACATGGCTTTCTTTAGTCGCCAGATTTTGTCCTGTTGTGGACAAAGTTCTTTAGGTGGCCAAAGGTAGACGTCACGTTGTTTACCGTCGTGGTCTTTTGCGATGGGTGCGTGTAGAAATGCTGTAGAGACGTCGCCTAGTCGCGCTATCCAGTTTGGTCGTGACATTTGTAGTGCGAGAAGTGTCCGGAGTGTCGTGAACATTGGTGTAGAGGCGTAGACGGAGTCTTCGTCCTCGATCTTCTCTGTGTAGCCTTTTGCGACGATTCGGCTTCGTACTCCTGGTCCTTTCTTTCTGTGTACCCATCTTGTAGGTATCGCTTCTCTGATGACGTTGTCGTCGACGGTAGACGCATCTACTTCGTCGTAGACGTCATGTAGCTTCATTTGGTTTGACTCGTGTTTCATTCCTTCCAGTAGTTGTGTTTCGTCGTAACCTTCGTTGTCGAAGATTATGGGTTGGTCTTCTGAGGTGTCGTCGTTTGTGTAGGGGGTGATGGATTTTCCGTTGGGAAGTGTCACCGCGTTAATTTTCTGTCGTAGTGGTGGTGGTTCTTTGGTTGCTTGCTCCGTTGATCTGATTGTAGTGTCCTTTGAGGTCTTCTGTGCTTTAGTTGGTTGCATTACTTCTTCCGAGTTAAACGTCGTAGTGTTTGTCGAGGTGGTGCTGGTAGTGGTGGATGTTGTCGTCCGGTTGGTGAAGTAGCCATGGGGCTATCTGGTAGTGGTCGTGAAGTTGACGTCGATGTTGACGGAAGGCGTGGAGGTGACGTAGTGCGTTGTTGTTTCGTTGCTGGTTCGGCAACGATGTCGTCTGCGATGTTGGTCTGTTGTGCTGCGTCTTGTGTAGGTTGTTTCTGCTGGATTTGCGTATCCAGTAGTGTCGCAAATGACGGATTGTAGATACTACCTTTTGGTGCCCAAGGTGTACCTGAGACCTTGTTTAGTAGCGCAAGGTCATATATGAAGTCAGGCTGTAGTCGTCTGACTGTCCTTGCTTTTAGTACGCCTTGTTCTGTTGCGACGTAGTTCCTTTCCGAGCCATATGCGTTTCTGCATACGTAGATCGGCTTTCGGAAGTTTCTTGCGCTGTGGTGGAAGATAAAGTAGTGTTTCGCCAAATTCGCAAATTGCTCGCTCGTAGTTTCTTCCCCAGCGGCGTTCGAAGCTTGTGTAGCCATCGGAGTGGATGACGTAGCGATTTACAGTCCATGCTGCGTGTCGTACTATCCAAGGTAGTAGACAATGCTTTGTGGACATTGAAATGCTGTAGTTGCTTTCAACTTGCGCTTTGACGACGCGGAGTTGTCCGAGAAGTGTTCTATGTAGTCGCTCAACGCTTCCTTGACTGTTGCTGCTGTAGGATGGTGAATGTCGTACAGTCATTGAGCCGACTTTGGATGCTGTTGCTTTTAGTAGTGCGTTGAGTGTGTCCTCGTTGTCGCTTTGTAGTATGCCTTGTGTTCTTCCGCATTCAAAGATGAATGCTTGTAGGTTGTTGATCATGTAGCCCATCATTGATGGTTTGTCCGGAACCAATACCGCCACGCACAGTTGTGTAGTGACATCAACTGCTGTTAAGACTGGTATGGTCTTCGGATCTTGTTGTGATTTGATGTAGGCAAAATCCACTTGGATGATGGGTTGTCGTGATTGTTGTTTCTTGTGGTTGTCCTGGCGTCCTTTGCCTTGCACGCAAATTGGACACCAATTTCTGTATGGCAGGCGTGTCAAGTTGTGCTCTGCTATTTGTTGTGGAGTTGCTTGTTGAGGTTGTCGGAGTCCTCTTGCTTTGTGTGCTTCGTGATGTTCGTGGTATTGCTCTTCGCCGTAGTCCTCTTGGAGGTATTCGTAGTCTTTCTTGATGGTGAACCTTGTCGTGCCTTTCCATTGGAATGGTAGTGCGGCATTGCCCGTGACTGTCCAGTCATCTTTGCGTTGTGAGACTTCGCCGAAGCTGTTGTTTGAGATTGAAGGGTTCGAGAGTGTTGATTGATGGGTGTCCTGGTCCATCTGTAGGTGTGAACAATGTGGTTCGTAGTGTGACGTGATGTCTTATCCAGTGTTCACCTTGTCTTTCCCAGTAGTCTTGGTTGTCTTCTTGTGCTGTTGGTGGTCGATGTATCGTTGGTTTTGCTTGCGTAGTGTCCAATTCTATGGATGGAGCTGCTTTGGGTCTCCATACCTTTGGTGGAGTTCGTAGTTGTAGTTTTGGTTTTGTCGTAGGTGTCTCTGTAGTAGGTTGTGGTGCTGAGCTTTGTCGTGGTGGTGTTGTCTTTGTAGTCAGCCTATGTGTAGATGTGACTTTTCTTCGGAATCTGGTTTCTCCAGTCCAGTCATCACCTTCAAGTCTTCTTTGTAGTTCCTGTTTGGAAAGTTGTTTGGTGTTCTCTTGCAGTTGCTCTTGTTCTTGCGCTTGTCTATTGATGATGGTTAGTCGCCAATCATCTAGTTGTTCTTCTGGTATTGGGCATCCGTTGTTGTGTGGTGTGAACAGTGCTTTGCGTGGTCGTTTGTGGACTCGGATGGCGTAGTCACCGTCGAGTTTCCAGTAGTCAGTGTTTCCACCAAGGATTCGTCTTAGTCCTTGGTCTGTGTGAGTTAGTGGTGCAACTTGTTCTTGTCGTTGTTGTTGTTTTGTCTCATGCGTAGGCTGGATTACAGCAATGGATTTTCCATTGTCTGTAGTCATTGGGTAGATGTCGTGTCCTGAGTGTCGAATAAGCTGTGCTTGTTGTTGTCCATGTGAGATAGTGCATTGTCTCGGGTTGAAGTCCAGTCCATATCCTCTATCAAGTAGTCTTGATGCACTGAGGATGGGGTACTTCACATCACAGACGTAGTAGGGTATCATGAGCCTGAGGTTGTCCTGCTCGTAGGGAACGTACTTGATGCCGTAGACGAGGATCTTCTTGTTGGTCACAGTGTAGAGTTGTGGAACTGATTCTCCACAAGGTCGTAGTGGAAGATCCGGTGCGTAGTCCTTTGGGCAAACATGTGTAGACGCTCCTGAGTCAATCAGTAAGTGGTGGTAGGACTTGAAGTTGGAGTACATAATGTAGTGAGTGATGTTGTTGTCAAGTTTTCCTCGTTTCTGTTGTTGTGTTGCTGCTGCATTGTTGAGGTGTAGTTGAGGTCTGTCCTCTTGTAGGTACTGTTGATAATTGGTGCTGTGGTCATTCCATGATGTTGTATGAGTTGCTCTTTTCCCAAGTAGTGATTTGGGTTTGTGCTTACATTGTAGCGGTCTTCCTTGTCTGATGTGTCCTATGGTGAGGTGCGACTCGTTGATGCCTCCGATGTAGTTTGCTTCACCTTCATGACTGTAGTCATTCTAGTCCCAGCTGTTGTCGTTCCAGTCGTAGTCGTTCCAACTCTCCTCCATGTAGTTCACATCATGTCCATGTCCTTCTTCTCCTTCGTAGTACAAATCCGAAGTGTCGTGCATGTCTTCAGGCAGTTCCTCATTGTTGTCCTGAGTTTCTTGTTCTTGCTCAGGATGTTGTAGTTCTTCTCCTTCTCCGATGTGCCAAACCGGCACTCTGCAATCCTGCGCCCAATGGCCAGGTTTGCCACATCTGTGGCATGTCATGTAGTTGCTGTTTCCTTTTGCTTTTGATTTGCCGTAGTTGCCTTGCTTGATCCGTAGCCTTTGGATCCGTAGCATTTTCCTTTTCCTTTGTTGTAGCCATTCTTGTTGTATCCTCCTTTGTTACCTTTGTCAAATCCTTTGTAGTGGCCTTTGCTTCTGTACTTGCCTTTTCCTTTGTTTCCTTTGTAGGATCCTTTGCCTCCATATTTGCTTTTGCCTTTGTAGTTTCTTCCTTTCCTCCAAATGTTGTCCACGTCCATGGGTGCTGTTCCACCATTGTAGTTTGTGCCAACCGCTGAGCTCGCTCTTGAGAATGCAGATATGGTCTTGTAGTAGTCCAGGATGACAACTCTGATCTCGTTGTAGTTCGTGATGTGTCCAGCACGTAGTTGGAGATGTTGTTGAAGTGCTCCTTTGGTCTTGTTGAGTAGTATTGCAATCTTCACTCCATCTGGTAGTGCTGTGCCGTTGTCTTTCTCGTAGCGGTTGATGTCATACTCCCACTGTAGGAATTGTTCTTCAAATTGTGCTTCATTGAATGTAGGTTCCAGTAGTTTGGTGAGGTAGCCAACACTGCGTGTTCCTACTGGTAGGCTGAACCTGTTGCAAAAGCCGTAGTGTTTCACATGCATTGGCATTGTAGCGGTTTTGTCTGACCACTGTAGCTGCTGCACCTTGGCAGATGTTGATGAGGATGTAGTGTAGATCTCGTGAGAGGTCTACTGCTTTTGTTGCTTGTGTAGGGTCGCGTATGTGGGCTCTGATGTCTGTGTCCTCAATCTGTCGTGTAGCTGCTTGTGCTAGTTGTAGTACCATGTCGAAGTCTCGGTCGATGAATCCGAGGTATGCTTGTAGTTTGAACAGCCACTCTTCGTACTGTGAGTAGTCACCAGTGAAGAACGGTAGTGGCAGTTTGTATTTGTGTAGCCTTTGGACGTCTTCCTGCTCCTGTGTTGTTCCCGTAGTTGTGGCTCCTATTGTCTCCTCTGCTGTGGGCCCGTTGTCTGCTCCTGTAGTTGGTTGTGCTGATGCTGCTGCTGGTTCTCCTGACATGTCGTAGTAGTTGGGCATGTGGTTGCCTGTGCAGTTGTAGTACTTACTGCTGTTACTGGAGCTCCCCTATGCTTAGGATCTCAGCTCCGCTACCACGTTAAAATAAGTCGATACTTTACTACAAGTGCAAATGTTGTTCCTGCTGTCACAAACACAAATGTAGTTTCCCAGCATGCACTCTTTCCTTGTGGACTCAAGGCCTGCGGTCGGGTAGTGTACATCATGCATGTACAAGGGACAAGTAGTACAGCATGATATTTGACATCTCTCGCCCGCTCTCTCCCTGACTCTCTCTCTCTCTCTCTGCATTGCAGCGTCACGTCCCCCCTGAGTTGCCTCAATGTCCGGGCACTGCCCCTTCATGACCCTGAAGCGTCATCCCTCGTGTGTTCTGTCGTCCTCTCTGCCATCCCCCCAAGCCTCTCTCTCCTCAATCTCCCCCTCTCTGTCTCTCTCTATCTGTGTCTCCCTCTCTCTCTCTCTCTCTCTCTACCTTCCTGTCCACGCCCCTCTACAGAAAAAGGGTACCCTCATTCTAACCTCTTTACTGGAGGACCTAGTCTCTCTCTCTCTCATGACCCTGACATTTTGTCGGTATGTCCGCTTCATTTTCCATGTATGTTTTTCGTGCGTTCCGGGTCATTTCCCTACATCTCCCGTCGTGCCGATTGGTTTCCTTGTGCTTTGTTTCCTTCATTCTCCCTGCACTCCCCTTGTTTTCATTTCTGTCCCTTTCATGTCCCTTTCGGTTCCCCTTTGTTTCCCTTTCATTTCCCGTTGCTTTCCTGTCATGTCGACTTCCTATTTCCTCCCCTCATTTCCTTGCACTTCCTTGCATTTCCCCTTTGCTCCCCAGTATTTCCCGCAAAAAATCACGAGGAGGCAGGAAGCCGTGAAGCATGAGTCTGACACTGATAGGCCCAACCCGGCTTCGGCGACTCCATTTGAATTCGATAATGATGAAGATTATGCCGCGTTCGCGGATGCTCGTGAACGAGAAGAGAGTTTGTCGTACCAAAGTGCAAGGAGCCGTGATGCTGCAAGGGCCAGGAGCCTCACTCGTGGAGCTGCGAGGGACATTCGTGAGGACAGGGACACCCGGAGTGAGAGAGAACGGATTCGGGAGAGTCGGGACACCCTTAGAGGTTTGGAGGCCATCCATGATGGAAGAGGGCCGATAGGTCCTCCTGTGATTGAGCCCGTCCCGAATGTTCCCCCTTTTCCCAATATCACGTTTGGAGGATCAAAGAGTTGAGGACACGAACCGGAGTACTGGTTCGTCCAGAATTACTGAGCGGGCCGCCAACGTGGTTGAAGCAGGTGCAAGGGACGGAAGACTTGCGAGTGCGTTGGAGATCAAGGATCGTCCGTCGATCGCAAGCCCGTTAGGGCGAGATCTTAGCGACCTCGAGCCACTAAGGTCAAGTAATGAATTCACTCCCCAATGGGGATCAGCCAGCAGGGAACGCAGTGCTTCTGCAAAGAGGCCGTCACCTTTAGCCGGAGGGACCGATAGGTCAAAGGCGAGGAAGGCTAGCCCTGAACCGATAGCCGCAGGACGAGGACATGCTTGATCCTGCTGATGTTCATATTCACTCCACACCCGAATCTTGTGGTTCAAATGTTAATCCCAGATCCGGCGATAGCCAGGGGAGGGGCGCCAGCCCGAACAGGCTGCTCAGGATCACTGATGATCCTGCTTCCGACCCCAGAGGGCGCGCCAGAGTTGAAAGGGTTCCTGAGAGGATCAAGATATCGACCCCTCCGGCCCTCAGATCTCATTCTTCTGGGGAATCCGGTGATACTAGAATTAAGGAAGTATTTGATTTGCACATCCAGGAGATGTTCGAGAGAGGCGAGGCCTGTAGCTGTGTTGTGAATACTCTAAATGCTTTTGCTAATCAGATCAGGTTACTGAACGGTCAGGTGAGTTCCATGCCCAGGGAGTGGCATGATGAGAATCAGCAGATGAAGGACAAGGTTAGTCGCTTGGCTACCGAGATTGCAACCCAGGCGGATGCTGATCGGATGCGACTGATAGTTCAACGGTTTGCCGGTGAGATCATTCCTGATAGCAGAGCAGTCGTTAGACATGCTATCGATGAGCAGAGCGAGGTTGTGGATCAGAGGATCAACTCACTCTCCAACGAAGTCCGGGAATCCGTTAGGGAAGTAGAGGGTGGCATGAGTCAGCTTCATCAGGTTATTCAGGATAAGCATCGTGCTATCTTCAGGAGCCAAGCTGCCTTTGAGGACCAGACAAATACTGAAGTTGAGAAAGGTAGAGAAGGCCGTTAGGCTGACCACATCTTCTGATGCTCCGGCTGCATCGGGGCCCGATAGGGCGACTGGCAGCGGTACTGACGTGAGTTTCAGGGGATCCATCGTTGCCGATAGGCCTAGGAACCCTGATGACCCTCAGGATTGGCGCGCAGCAGTCGAGGAGAATGACCGGAGGGTTCAGGATCTCACTCGCCGAGTCTATCGCCAAGCTCGGGATTATGATATTGTCGTCGAGGACGTTGGGGCCGCGAACGCTCAGATTGCTGTGTCGTTGAGGATGAAGAGGAGGAGGCCCCTAGGTCACCTACGCCCAGTCCTCCCGATAGGGAGGCGAGGCGTCTTGACAGCCCCGCTCAGGATTGACGGATTTTTAGGTGGGGCGGGCCGTAACCCTGAGGCCGACTGTGTTGTTGTGGCGTGTCCAGTGATGTGGGCTGCTGCCCCAGCTATCGGTGGGTCTACACCGGGGTGTCTCCCGCCTGGCGTTAGCCCGCTGGGAGAAAAGTGAGAATGGCGCGTTGTTCTTCTCGGGCACTACAGGCGGAGGTCCCAAGTGGGACCAGGTCGTTATGGAGAAGGACTACTGATGCCGATGGGACGGTCATCGAAGACATCGGGGTGGACTCCGGTGATCGTCGATCGATTCTATTCAGGAAGCTCCCCAGAAGGACCAACATCAAGACAGTATTTTGGTACTGCGATGATGCGGAGATTGTATTGTCCTGGAGGCGCAAGTACTTTCAGAATGGTCCCGATCGGGAGCCTCTGAAAGTCAGGATCCCTGATCTCCCTGATGTGTTTGTTGTTTCCATTGCAAATGACAACACTGGCAGGGTTGTTAGTCGCTGTAGGGAGGCTGGATACAGCCATCCTAATGCGATCAAGTTCCCGTCTCGCAAGAAGATCGTTAGGGAGGTTCAGAGTGCTCTGATAAGAGCTGCGGCTGTTCATGCCCAAGTGCTCTTGGACAATGACGACGACATCGACACAAACCCTGAAAATGTATGGGGACATCGTGTCGTCCGAAAACCGAAGTACACCCGGAAAGTCGCTGCACCTGTTGGGTACAGCGGGGTGAGGTGGTTGGTCGATACCGGTTGCCGTGTTGATGCTGATGTCGGTAATCTGGACGAGGTGATTGAGGCACATGTCCTTGAATCTACGCCATCCATCATTTCGGTTGGGAAGCGCTGTATGGACATGGGCTACTCGTTTGCGTGGAGTGCAGGCTGCAGGCCCCCCTTCGGGTCATGTGGTGACATTGGACGTCATCAACAATGTGCCGTACCTTCCTTGTGGGGACACTCAGTTCGTTTCTCCGACTCTTGATGACAGTGAACCACTTCCCGCCATGCCAGCCCCTGGCGTTGCTTACCGTGAAATCGGAGCAAGTGAGGCACCAAGGTGCGAGCCCGTGTTGGCGAGCGAGAATAGCTCACAGGACACCTGGAGGACTGAGCGATCAGGTCATGTTGTGAAGGAGCACCGACTTCCGCGCAGGGCGGAGTTCGTTCCAACTGGCAGCGATTGTCCTGTTAAGGTCGATCAATTGACCAATCTCAGAAAGACGATAATTCACCGTAATGGGGTTACCCATGAGGTGTTGATTGACGCTCTGTGGGAACTGCCCGAAAGGGATCAGCATGCGGTAGCATCTGATATTATTCCTTGACAGGTGAGATTTGGTTTCAGGTTAAATGCGAAACCGTTGCCCTTCCTGGAGAGGCCGAACAGGGGAGTGAGGGCGATAGCCATCCACCGCCTGTTCCTGGCCCTGGGGAAGGAGACGACGGTGAAATCGTCGAGGTAAACTTCCTCTCCGGGTTGCGCACTGAAGCAGAATGGCGTGCAGACGCTAAGACGCTCCGCCATATGCTCACGCATCTTCCAAAGAACCCATATTGCCCACACTGTCAGCGTGCGAAGATGGAGAATGTCAAGCTTCGCCGCAAAGGTGGTGCTGCTGCGCATGACGTGGCAAACTTCGGGGACCTAGCCACCGCTGACACTGTGGTGTTGCGGGGGCTGAAGGATCGAGGCTTTCACGGCGAGGCGGACGCGATAGTGTTCTATGACCTCGCTACTGATTACCTCGATGTCCTTCCAGCGCAATCTAGATCTCGTAGCATTACGCTGGAGGCCTTTCTGAAGTTAGTATACAGCGATCAAGCACCAGAGCTAAAGAATGCTGTGACAGCGCTTGGTGCTACGCACCGGCTCTCAACACCGGGCATGCCCAAGACCAACGGCTTGATAGAGAACAAGGTTAAGCTGGTTCTCCACGGGGCACGTGTGCTTCTGCGTCAAGCCGGATTTGAACCTCGATGGTGGCCATTTGCCGTTAGGCATTTTGCTATGGCTAGAAACATTGAGAATCGAGGCGATGGATCACCCTGGACGAGACGCCATGGTGACGGAAACTTCAGCGGAGTCATTCTGCCTTTTGGCTGTCTGATCGATTCCTACCCCATTGCTCCCAAAGTTCGCAGGGATAGAAAACTCGGAGGACGTCGATGAAGGAAGAGACCACTGGATCGTGAATGAAGATGAGAAGGTAGTCACTCGCGTTCATGTTGAAGTGCGAACCAAGCTGTTTGTCCCGATAGGGGCAAACTGCCCAGTCAGGATCAAGGATCTTGGCAGAAGACGAAGCACAGTCATCAACTACCTTGAAGATGGATCAACAGAATTCGTCGTTGACGAGAACTGGCTCCAGGCTGAGCATGAGCGCGGGGGCGATCATGAATGGACTGGAGAGACCCACTTTGACTGTGATTTCGGTCAGATCGATGAGGACGAGGCCGAGATTTGCGAGTGCGAGGAGTACGAGCCCGAGGGCGGTGACGAGCCGGACTTTGTTCCTGCAGATGAGGTAGAGGTCGAAGAGACGAGTGTCACCACTGCCCTGCCCGCTGAGAAGAAACGAGAATTCATCAAGATCGAAGAAGATCCGAAGTTCGCTCCGTCTTCCAAACCAGGCCTGTTCTTGGGCTATCGTTTAGAGCCAGGGGGGTTGTGGAAGGGCGACTATGTCGTTGCTGATCTTGAGCACATCCAAAGCTGAGGAGCCCTACGCGTTCCCAATGCTGGCATCTTACGATGCTAGGACTTGGACCATTCGGGAGGCGTTAGCTGACCGAAGGGCCGAATTGAAGCCGAGCAAGAAAGTCAGGGATGAGTTTGACTTTGATGAAGGTTCGATGACCCTGATCAGGACGATGATGATGACCAGCAGGACGAAGGGGGCAATGGAACCATTCAGAACCAGGCTGTCCAAGGAGGTTGACGCGTGCGTCTCAGATTACTGGGAGTGGCACGACGAGGACAGTGCTTGGTATCGGATCCACGTTGAAGTGCGGAAGAAGTTCTTCGGGACGACCAATGAGAGCCTTCCTCCAGGTGGTCCTTCGCATGAGGAGCTCGACACCGTTAGGGTCACTCACATGCGGGGATTCGATGCCGTTGGTAATTGGGTAAGGGACGATCGCCATCACGACGTCCCTAACCATCGACATTTTACGCGTGGATTTTAGACGGGGGTGACCATCCTCTTTGACAAGGGATGCGCCCCCCCACGGTAGGTTCAGGCCGAAGGAGGAAGAGGCGAAGCCTGCCGCAGACCCAAAGAAGGGTCACAAGCTGCACGGAGATAGGATCGACTATGACCAATCCGCCGATAGGCGTGAGCGGCCATACACCGGCACCGGACAGCCCAACTCTATTGATGCAGATAGTTGGAGACAGATGTCTGCCCGGTCACGGGAGATATATGTTCAAGCCGAACGGGAGTTATCCCTGAGGGAAGAACGGCGTCGGGAACATCCTGGGAGGGACCCGGCTGCCCCAGCGCCGGGCCGCAAGCTCCTCATTGAGTTTGCTTGCGAGCCCGACTCACGCCTGTCTGCTGTGATGACGGAGTGTGGCGGCGAGGCACTTCGCGTTCACATTGGCTCATTTCACATCACGAAGGCTAAGGACATTAGTCGGCTCATTGCGATCATCGAGGATAATCCTGGGTGCGATCTCTGGGCGTCAATGCCGTGTGGACCGTGGAGCACTTGGCAGTATGTGAATCTTTCACTTCACGGTGCCGAGTTTGCATCACACCTGAATGATTTGAGAAGGACCTCTCAGGTGATGTTTGCTGCATTCCTGCGGGCCTCCAGAGCCGTTAGGCGAGGGGGGGCAGGGTTGCATTTGAGTGGCCTAGACACTGCCTTGAGTGGAAGCAGCCGTTCATGCAGAGGTTTCTTGCTGACCCTGATGTCGAGACCGTCGGTTTTGACGGCTGTGATTTCGGAATGCAGGACAAGGACGGTGTGCCGATCAGGAAGCAGTGGAAGGTTGCGACGACCTCCAAGGAGCTCATTGAAACAACTCTCAGGTCGTAAATGCAAGCACGAGAAGGGTTACCTTCATGCGCGCATTCGGTGACCCCGACGACTGCCCTCTATCCGAGTGCAATGTGTGAGGCAATCGTTGGAGCCTGGTATCCGAACGGCACGTTCAAGAAGGTGGCGAGTGCTATGCCGGTCGAAGTTGATCCGGTCGAGCAGCGATGGAAGAAGAAGCCTAATACCTTGTACGTCAGTCTTGACAGCGAAAATGCCAAGATCCCGACGCGGGCTACTTCGGTCGGGGAGTGCGGGTTTGGACACCTATGCCTCTGAGGGGGTGTGTATTCCCGCAGGGGGGTCAGGTCTAGCACCGGGATCTCGATAGAGATGCCCGCGGGAGTGTGTGCCAGGATCGCCCCCAGATCAGGACTAGCTGTGAAGAACAGGATCGCTGTAGGCGGTGGAGTCATCGACCCTGACTACGATGGAGAAGTCAAGGTCATCCTCTTCAATCATGGGGATGAGGATTTCATTGTAAAACCTGGGGACCGCATCGCGCAGATTGTGCTGGAGCGTGTCATGCTCATTGATGCATCGATCGTTCCCAGGAAGGTCAGGAGGAGAACCGATAGGGGATCCGCTGGCTTCGGTAGCACAGGTATAGCTGCTGCCGCTCCGACAATCGGATCTCGGAAAGAGTTTCGAGTTCTCTATGCCCAGCAAGAGATATCCCTGTCGCATCGACCGAGGAACTCAGGTGCCTTCCCTCCCTTGTACGCGTGTGTCGCTAGACCCGTCAACAAGAAGGAGCAAGCTGGAATGCCAAGGCAAAGGCTGCTCTACAGAAGGAGTGGGGCAAGTTGACTTCGCAGGGATGCTGGGACTTGTCAACCATCCAGGAGTGGTTCGATGTTGCGGCTAGGGCCCGGAAGGAAGGGGAGAAGATCCATGTTGGTAGGATTTTCGACATATGCGTTGAAAAGAATCACGAGCTTCCTGAGGACGATCCGAATCGTAAGTATAAAGGGCGAGTCGTCTTTGAGGGATGTTTTGTCCGTGATGAGGTCGGGCACTGGGCCTTGTTCTCTGAAAACACTTCCTGCCCCGCAACTATGGCGGCGGGAAAGATGGGTGATGCTCACGGGCTACTTCCCGGGAATCTTCTGGAAGTGAGTGATGGGGAATCGGCGTACACTCAGGCTCGTCGGCCTCCTGAGTGGTTTGACAGTGGTGGGAATCCCAAGTATAAGGATCCGGTCGTTGTCCTCGTGCTCGCACTGTATGGACATCCTGACGCTGGTACCTTTTGGGAGCAGCACTGCGAGGCTATGCTGAAGAAGGTCGGTTACGTCAAAGTGAAGGATTGGGCCAGCGTGTTTAGGCACGAAGAGCTAGACCTTTTCCTTGTCGCATACGTGGATGACTTCAAGATGAGTGGGCCGGCTAAAAATATCGCAGCCGGACGGGCCCTGATCTTGAAGGTCATCAAAATGGAGGAACCAAGACAGCTCAAGAGATATCTTGGCTGCGAGCATGAGTTCACACAGCAACTGGTCAAGGGTCATTTTGATCCAAGGCTGGCGTGGACGGTAGGCAAAAGGAACAGCCCGACTTGAGGTTTGGTCCGGAGGGGTTACTCTCTAAGGACATTCCCAAGCCGGAGACTACGATAAGGTTCATCAAGCACAGCGACAGCAGCTTCATGCAGGCGTGTGTCGATAGATACATCAAGCTTTGTCAGGGAAAGTACCCAAAGAAGCTGCAAAAGGTTGAGACGCCGTTCCTGGACGAGAGCAAGCCGGAATTTGACGAGAATCCCGTCAATCCTGAGTTTGATAAGATCTTCAACCAGGCGATGGATGTGGAGACCCTCAACGCACAGCCTGGATGCCTCGGTAATGATGCGGCGGCAGTGCTGATGAAGGTTCTCTACGGAGCCAGGATGGGCAGGTACGACCTTATTCGTCCTGCGCAGGCGTTAGCCAGCCGGGTCACGAAGTGGAACCACCTGTGCGACCGCAAGCTCCATAGGCTAATTTCGTATGTGAACTCTACGCTTGACCTCCATTTGTATGGTTGGGTGGGCGATAGCCCAGAGTTCATTGAATTAGTCGCTTACTGTGATGCGGATCTGGCTGGGGATCGTACCGATGCTAAGAGCACGTCGGGAGTGCTCATTTGCCTTGTGGGTCCCAGGACCTACATGCCCATCACTGGAGTAAGTAAGAAACAGACTTCAGTATCGAAGTCAACTCCCGAAGCGGAGATTGTTGCCCTTGACCACGGAGTGTCTAAGGAGGGAATGGCGTTAGCCACCCTCTGGCAGCACGCCATTGGGAAAGGAAAGGAGACCCAGCCGTTCATTATCAACGTGCTGGAGGATAACGAATCGGCTTGCCGAATCGTTATCACTGGGAATAATCCCAATATGCGCTATATGTCGAGGACACAGCGCATTGACATCTCTTGGCTTAACGAGCGTTTCAATGACGGTATTTTTCGGTTCGTTGCATGCCCGTCTCACTATCAAGGCGCAGACATTGTCACCAAGGCTTGCATCGACAAGATCGTATGGAACCGAAATCTGCACACCCTTGGTATGTTCCTGCCGAGATACCTGCAGAAATATTTGTCCCAACCCACCCAACCCTGCCGCTCCGGGGGGTACGCATGGAATCAGGTGCAAAATCCGGTTTCAATCGGCTCATTGACATAGGTTACTCTCTGAGTACGAGGGGCTCGTGATCGATGAGGAAAAAGGAGGGAAAAGATGCGAGAAAGCCATTGTCGCGGATCAGGCGTTAGCCAATGTTTTCGCGTTTAGTGAGTTTTGTAGGGTGGTTACGCTTCAAGTTGCTCCTGGATTGTTCGCACTGTTAGGGTTGAAGGCGATAGCCTTCGTTACGTTGCGCTTGCACTTAATGATCTTGCACCCGATAGGATTGATTCCAGGACTGGGAAGCGGGGACAGACCAGAAAGCTTAGGGATAGGACCGAGAACGCCGTGTCGACGCTCGGACATGCGGATGTACTCCAGTCATTCTCTTCCGACCACAATGTAATGTTGTGAGGGAAGGCGAGGTCGAAGGAATTGCTATCACGCATGGATTCGATTGCAGGTCTGTTTGCAGTGTGGTCTCAAGGGACACGGTGTCATTTTCAGGTGCTTCTCATCTAAGTACTTTAATTCGATGTGGAACACTTGCAAGATGCGAGGAGGGGATACCCTCTCTCCGCATGACCGGTCACTTGCCGATAGGAAGTGGTTGAATAACTTCGTTGCCGCGTAGCCTCTGGCTTGATCAAGCTGGCTCACACGCGGGAAACCGCACCACACTCACAGGCAACTCAGGATGCAGACAGCTCAGAATGCAAGGATGAAGCAGATATGCTTTTCACTAAGGTGTACCTTCTGCTGTTTGTTTGATTGACTGTTCTGTTGTTTGTTTTGAGTTTAAGGGAGAGGGTCTCTGGCCGATAGGCTGAATCTGGGTCACCAAGGGAATTCTGGCCGATAGGTTGGGTTCCTGGATCGCTCGCGCCCGCGTGCTGCTGTCTTGAGTTCCGTGGCCGGTGGCCCGAACCTGCCGACGCATGGCGACCGCTGATGGGATGGGCATGGGGCGCTGCATGGTGACGCCTCCGCGGCCGTCCTGGGACTTGGCGATGGGGCTGAGCATGGACAAGCCGAAGGCCGTAGCTGCGTGTCTGCTTGCGGGGTACCGCGAGTGGACGGTGAAAGGTTTCAAGGGAGAAGAGCCGAGGTTCACTACGATCGACCCAGATATGGGGAAGGTCGACCAACTGATCCAGGACGATCCTGCGGGAAGGTTCGAGGAGCTGGTTGGCAGAGTGTCACAGATCAGCAAGGAAAAGCTCGGCAACTCCCTTGTTCCGTGGCCAGATCACGAAAAGGTGATTCTCTACCGGATGATCAGAGATGAAACACGAAGGGGTGGAGATCACGGAGATGAACGCCGTGCACTTGGCGGCAATCCCTACCACGACGCATTCGCGCATGAGGAGAGTGTCGGGATCAGCGGAAGAGCTCTACCTATGGACAATAGTGTGGAGCCGGCCGCTCAACCATGCGGCGGAATGTGGGTTGGAGACCCGAAATCCTGGCCAGAGTGGAAGGCAGTTCACCAACAAACGGCCTTGGTCAAGACGGTTGCCGGCCAAGCTGAGGTGGCGTTTGGGGAGCATCCTCTATACAAGGGGGATGATTTTGGTCGATCTGGGAGCGATAGGCCCAACGCACTGTTCACCCCTCTGGAGGTGGTCGTTGATGCAATGATGCTGACGGAGGGAAGGAACAGGGAGGGGATCGTTCTCCTCCGGACGACGATTGTCGTCAGTGTGGTCAGTGAGGAAGTTTGCGACGGCCAATAGGCCAGGCGTGCGGGGATACCTGCACGCTATGGGAAAGATGTCAGGCCTGATCTCATCCATGGGGGACGCAATCGAATGGGATCATCCTCACATGTTGCAGATCTCGCCCAAGAACCCGGCAAGTAACGCTGACGTCGATATTGGGCCTGACGATGGATGGGCTTTCTTTGACTTGGCGCTAAACTACCGGAATCGGACGGATACCAAAAAGGTCCTCATTCACGGGACTTCGCAGTCTTCATTGTGGGGCATCCTGGGTGGTATGCAGGTTACTGCGTCCACTGCGAGTGAGGAAGCTGCGGGTGTCTGGGGTATTGCCCATTGTCGCACGGCCAGAACACCTGGGCGAGGATTGGGATCTGTATCAGGCAGCCTGGTGAGACGGAGGACCTGTTTGTGGATCAGGAGGAGCTCAGCGAGTGTTTCCGAACGCGAGGCTGGCGATCAGTGGTATCTGCATCAAGCTCGAGCGACCTGCGGCGGACTCCTCGTATGTGGAGCTATGCAACTCGGGAGGCGATAGCGTCCTGCAGTATTTCAATCCATTCATTGAATGGAATCCGCATGCGCCCCTCCGTTGTGTGGGCCATGCACAAGTTCTTTCCCGAGAACTACATGGGACCGATAGGTCTTTCGGTAGAAGAAGAGAACTTGCGCGCTGCTCCAGGGACACCTCAGGCGGCTCAGGCGGACGGCGGAATGCTCTTCGCTAGGATTGTGCCGAAGTCGAACATGAGCAAAGCAATCCAAGGCGAGACGTTTGACATCACCTTGACAAAAGGGTATACTTCACCGAGGCCGGAGAGGAGTCGAAAGTCGTTGGTAAGGGACTGCTTCGAGCAGCCCAGGAAGATGTTGCGCCTGATGAGAAACAAGAAAGTTGTTCCTCATTCCATGGATCTGCCAAGGGGAGGATACTCCCGGGTGGCTGTTGATCCCACTCAAATGGAAAGGCTTTGGGATGCATGGGCAACTGCCATGTTAATGGACATGATGCTTCCCATCTACCCCTCCATTGTGCTGAACGAGATGAGCCGTGGAACCGACAAGCTGATAATCTTGCTCAGGTGCCTTGCGGCCAGTGGGACAGGCGCCGCGTTGAGAATAGCGGCAGCTGTGTCTGCCGGCCCAGTGTACAAGGGGGAGTCCGCGTCTCCGGACCGACCGTATTCTACCTGCTGGATCAGACGTTCAATAGCGTCTCCCAGAAGAGCAAGAAGGGGTTGGATCCGGTTACGCTAGCGGACAGTATCCTCACACGCAGGACCAAGAACGACAGGTTGAGGGGTTCCCCGACAACCGACCGTTCAAGAACTATGAGGTCCATTACGTGACCAGTACTCGTGATAACGAGGAAACGTCACTTAGAATGATGATCGACAAGGCATACGAGCTGATGGACAAACGGGCAGAGGAATGCGTCCAGAAGCATGGGAACGCGAATGCGGCAAAGTGCGACCTGTACGTTTTCGGCTTTCGTGGAGAAGGCAACTCCTGTTCCGGGGGCAAAGAGCGCTCAGGATCCGAGGGCCGAGTCCAAGGAAACAAGGCATGCTGACCCTAAGGTCGAGGTCAAGAAAGGAAGCGGTGACGATGCTCCCGGCGATAGTCGGGGCTCGGCTGATAAGCAAAAGAGGGAGAGAAAGTCCCGTTGGGATCCTGAGGTGCCTGCCAAAGAATCTACGAAGCGGGAGGCATCGAAGAGACCCGACGATGTTGACAGCCGGCCAGGTGCGGCGGCAAGAGAGGCGAGTGGAGATGATCTTCGGCAAAGGACGCGATAGCGCCCTTGACTGCTTCCAAAGCAATGGCAAGGAAGCCTGAAGGGAGTGAAGTGAGGCTGCACTCGGCGGAGCGGGTTACTGAAGGACATTTTAGGGCGCTACCGGATGCTTCAACAGTGGATGCGTCCCTGGCGATGTCCTCCAACAGGGTGCTTACCAAACAGGTTAGAGAATTCATCAGGAACGGCGAGGATGGCTCGGCGTTGGAAGCTCTCAACCAGCTTGGCAAACTCCCATATAGAGCGAGCACGTCGGGGTAGTTCTCTCGCACGCCCTCCCGAAGGTCCGTTAGGACTCAGGACACCAGGGACTCCCGAGAGTCGAGAAGGCGCAGGTGTCGACCGCGGAGAGACGAAGATCGAGATCGGAGGAGAGACGATCGTCGGGATCTCGCGATGATGAATCGCTTGATCGAGACCGAGACCGAAGGAGGGATGATCGCAGGAGGTCCGAGAGGGATCGTGACAGGGACCGTGCGCGGGGCGGACGCGACCGGAGGAGACGTGATGATAGCCGATAGGCTGATTCACGAGGGCTGCAGCCGATAGGCTCGCGCCCGCTCTCCAATGGTCGGCGCTGCGGGGTGGTGATCGCTATCCCCGCACCGCTGAGGCGCGGAGTTCATGTCTCTCCTGCACCGCTGCTCGGCTGCTGGTCATGGACACCATGGAGAAGTATGAGTGGGAGACGATGCAAACTGGTGGAGGGTACTCCCAGGTTCGGAATTCGTGTGTTTTTACAGGTGCGCATGGTCAGGAGTACTTCTTGCCAATAGGCAAGGGTACTTATGGACATACGTTATCCTTTGATTCATGGCTTCTGATAAGAATTGAACTACTCGCACTTCTGATGCAAACAGTTGCGGCCTGTTGCCGTCATGTGGACTCTTCCACAAGGTATATGTTGGACAGCGTTGCCCCGATTAATTCGGGGTGGCGGCGGGAATTTAATGCCCGGGATGTCGCGCAACTGCCTTTGTGGGTTTGCTCCACCGCTGACGGCGGTAGTGTCCAGCTGTTTGCGGCCGAATGCGAGCAGTTAAATCCTATCAGTAAATGGCACGCTCCACCCGTCATATGACGGGCTCCTCGTGAGGGGGGTGTGATTAGCCATGGTTTATTTCATCACCAGGGATGTCGCGATAGTGACTGACCTGTGGTGTTTGGCTCAAGTTTGCGGGTCTGTCGCGCCTCGGATGAGCGTCGCCGGGTCCCCGCGTCGATCACCTTCGTGTCGGTGGAGAAAGAGACATCGGCCCGGGGCAGATTGGTGGGGTCCGCCCGTGCGGTTCATCGTCGATCAAGGTTGCGGGTACTTGTTTACTTGTTTTGGTTTTTATTTCCCTTTTGGTTGTTGTTCTCTGGTGTGTGGGAAACCCTGATCTTTGGGACCGGGGATTGGTTTGCTTTTGGGGAACCTTTCTTTGTGGCTTGTTTACCCCAACTAACCCATTGCCTGGGCACAGGTTCGTGCCCGAATCACAGTTTAGTCTCCTTTGTTGTTTTCCAGGTTCCGGCATCTTTCGAATTTCAGCATTTTTAAACGTTGTTTAGCTTCCTTCCGTCTGCTTTAGCGTCGTTCGGCTTCTTTCAGCTTCCGGCTTCTTGCAGTTCTCAGCGTCTCTCAACGTTGTTTAGTTTCTTTCCGTATCCTTCGGCTTCTTTCATCTTTCAGCCTTCGGCTTCTTGCAGCTTCCGGCTTCTTTCAGCTTTCAGCGCATTTAACATAGTTTACTCTCTTCAGTTTCCATCCGCTTCGTACTCCTTGTTTCAGCTTCCCCCCTTTTTAAACGTTTAGTGTGTCAGCGTGTACCAGTGTTGTCAGCGTTTCCAGTTTTGCCTTAGCATCTTTCATTGTTGTGTTGGTTTTCAACTTTATTTTTAGCGTCCTTCGACTTCTTTAAGACTCCGGCTGCATTCAGCTCTCAGCATCTTTCAACATGTTTTGCCCTGTCGTTTGTTCTCTTCCAGCGTCTCTCAACTTCTTTTAGCTTCCACCTTCTTTCAGCTTTCAGCATCTTTCAACGTTGTTTAGGTTTGCTTGGCTTTCTTCAGCATCTTTCGGCTTCTTTTAGCTTCCACCTTCTTTCAGCTTTCAGCATCCTTCAACGTTGTTTAGGTTTGCTTGGCTTTCTTCAGCATCTTTCGGCTTCTTTTAGCTTCCACCTTCTTTCAGCTTTCAGCAACGTCTGCTTCAAGCTTCCACCTTCTTTCAGCTTTCAGCATTTTTGTTTGCTTGGCTTTCTTCAGCATCTTTCGGCTTCTTTTAGCTTCCACCTTCTTTCAGCTTTCAGCATCTTTCAACGTTGTTTAGGTTTGCTTGGCTTTCTTCAGCATCTTTCGGCTTCTTTTAGCTTCCACCTTCTTTCAGCTTTCAGCATCTTTCAACGTTGTTTAGGTTTGCCTGGCTTTCTTCAGCATCTTTCAGCTTCTTTTACCTTCCACCTTCTTTCAGCTTTCAGCATCTTTCAACGTTGTTTAGGTTTGCTTGGCCTTCTTCAGCATCTTTCGGCTTCTTTGAGCTTCCACCTTCTTTCAGCTTTCAGCATCTTTCAACGTTGTTTGGGTTTGCTTGGCCTTCTTCAGCATCTTTCGGCTTCTTTTAGCTTCCACCTTCTTTCAGCTTTCAGCATCTTTCAACGTTGTTTGGGTTTGCTTGGCTTTCTTCAGCAGCTTTCGGCTTCTTTTAGCTTCCACCTTCTTTCAGCTTTCAGCATCTTTCAACGTTGTTTAGGTTTGCTTGGCTTTCTTCAGCATCTTTTTCGGTTTCTTTTAGCTTCCGACATTTTTCAGTTTCAGCATCTTGTTCAAGTTGGTTTGGGTTTGCTTGGCTTTCTTCAGCAGATTTCGGCTTCTTTTACGCTATTGCTTTTTCTTCTTATTTTTTCTTTTTTTTTTTTTTTTTTTCTTTTTTATTTATTTTTTCTTTTTTTTTCTTTTTTTTTTTATGTTTTTTTTTTTTTTCACTTCTTTCAGTTTTCCCATCTTTCAACGTGTTTAGGTTTGCTTGGCTTTCTTCAGCATCTTTCGGCTTCTTTTAGCTTCCACCTTCTTTCAGCTTTCAGCATCTTTCAACGTTGTTTAGGTTTGCTTGGCTTTCTTCAGCATCTTTCGGCCTTCTTTTAGCTTCCACCTTCTTTCAGCTTTCAGCATCCTTCAACGTTGTTTAGGTTTGCTTGGCTTTATTCAGTAGCTTTTGGCTTCTTTTAGCTTCCACCTTCTTTCAGCTTTCAGCATCTTTCAACGTTGTTTAGGTTTGCCTGGCTTTCTTCAGCATCTTTCAGCTTCTTTTACCTTCCACCTTCTTTCAGCTTTCAGCATCTTTCAACGTTGTTTAGGTTTGCTTGGCCTTCTTCAGCATCTTTCGGCTTCTTTGAGCTTCCACCTTCTTTCAGCTTTCAGCATCTTTCAACGTTGTTTGGGTTTGCTTGGCCTTCTTCAGCATCTTTCGGCTTCTTTTAGCTTCCACCTTCTTTCAGCTTTCAGCATCTTTCAACGTTGTTTGGGTTTGCTTGGCTTTCTTCAGCAGCTTTCGGCTTCTTTTAGCTTCCACCTTCTTTCAGCTTTCAGCATCTTTCAACGTTGTTTAGGTTTGCTTGGCTTTCTTCAGCATCTTTCGGCTTCTTTTAGCTTCCACCTTCTTTCAGCTTTCAGCATCTTTCAACGTTGTTTAGGTTTGCTTGCCTTTCTTCAGCATCTTTCGGCCTTCTTTTAGCTTCCACCTTCTTTCAGCTTTCAGCATGTTTCAACGTTGTTTAGGTTTGCTTGGCTTTATTCAGTAGCTTTTGGCTTCTTTTAGCTTCCACCTTCTTGCAGCTTTCAGCATCTTTCAACGTTGTTTAATTTTCCTTTCCTTTGATCAGCATCTTTCGGCTTCTTTTAGCTTCCACCTTCTTTCAGCTTTCAGCATCTTTCAACGTTGCTTAGGTTTGCTTAACTTTCTTCAACATCTTGTGGCTTCTTTTACCTTCCACCTTCTTTCAGCTTTCAGCATCTTTCTTTTAGCTTCCACCTTCTTTCAGCTTTCAGCATCTTTCAACGTTGTTTAGGTTTGCTTGGCTTTCTTCAGCATCTTTCGGCTTCTTTTAGCTTCCACCTTCTTTCAGCTTTCAGCATCTTTCAACGTTGGGTTTGTCTTGGCTTTATTCAGTAGCTTTCGGCTTCTTTTAGCTTCCACCTTCTTTCAGCTTTCAGCATCTTTCAACGTTGTTTAGGTTTGCTTGGCTTTCTTCAGCATCTTTCGGCGTCTTTTAGCTTCCACCTTCTTTCAGCTTTCACCATCTTTCAACCTTGTTTAGGTTTGCTTGGCTTTCTTCCGCATCTTTCAACGTTGTTTAGGTTTGCTTGGCTTTCTTCAGCATCTTTCGGCCTTGTTTTAGCTTCCACCTTCTTTCAGCTTTCAGCATGTTTTTTTTTCCTTTTGTTTTTCAACGTTGTTTAGGTTTGCTTGGCTTCTTCAGCAATCTTTTCGGCATCTTTTAGCATTCCCCTTCTTTTGCTTTCAGCATCATTGCTTGGCTTTATTCAGTAGCTTTCGGCTTCTTTTAGCTTCCACCTTCTTTCAGCTTTCAGCATCTGTCAACGTTGTTTTTGTTTTTGGTTTGCTCGGCTTTCTTCAGCATCTTTCGGCTTCTTTTAGCTTCCACCTTCTTTCAGCTTTCAGCATCTTTCAACGTTGTTTAGGTTTGCTTGGCTTTCTTCAGCATCTTTCGGCTTCTTTTAGCTTCCACCTTCTTTCAGCTTTCAGCATCTTTCAACGTTGTTTAGGTTTGCTTGGCTTTCTTCAGCATCTTTCGGCTTCTTTTAGCTTCCACCTTCTTTCAGCTTTCAGCATCTTTCAACGTTGTTTAGGTTTGCTTGGCTTTCTTCAGCATCTTTCGGCTTCTTTTAGCTTCCACCTTCTTTCAGCTTTCAGCATCTTTCAACGTTGTTTAGGTTTGCTTGGCTTTCTTCAGCATCTTTCGGCTTCTTTTAGCTTCCACCTTCTTTCAGCTTTCAGCATCTGTCAACGTTGTTTTTGTTTGCTTGGCTTTCTTCAGCATCTTTCGGCTTCTTTTAGCTTCCACCTTCTTTCAGCTTTCAGCATGTTTCAACGTTGTTTAGGTTTGCTTGGCTTTATTCAGTAGCTTTCGGCTTCTTTTAGCTTCCACCTTCTTTCAGCTTTCAGCATCTTTCAACGTTGTTTAGGTTTGCTTGGCTTTCTTCAGCATCTTTCGGCTTCTTTTAGCTTCCACCTTCTTTCAGCTTTCAGCATCTTTCAACGTTGTTTAGGTTTGCTTGGCTTTCTTCAGCATCTTTCGGCTTCTTTTAGCTTCCACCTTCTTTCAGCTTTCAGCATCTTTCAACGTTGTTTAGGTTTGCTTGGCTTTCTTCAGCATCTTTCGGCTTCTTTTAGCTTCCACCTTCTTTCAGCTTTCAGCATCTTTCAACGTTGTTTAGGTTTGCTTGGCCTTCTTCAGCATCTTTCGGCTTCTTTTAGCTTTCTTTCACTTTAGTTGAGCTTCTTTCAGCTGTTTTTAGCTTCTTGAGCTTTCAGGGACTTTTTCAGCTACGTACTTTCAACTTCGTTCAGATTCTGCATTTGTTTGGTTTTAGCTGCTTTATTCTTCTTCTTTCAGGCTGCCTCTTTCAGCTTCTTCTTCTTCAATGGTCTTGCGGCGGTTCGCAGTGTAGTCAATTTTGTTCAGCACCTTTTTCAGTTTCATTCAGCTTCTTGAAGCTTCTATCAGCTGTGCTTTCAGCTGCTTTTAGCTTTTGTCTCTCTTGCATACTTTTTGAGCCTTTTTCACCTTATTTGATGTTTTCCTTCAGCGTGTTTCAGCATCTTTCATTTCCTATCACAGCTGCTTTCAGCTTCTTTCAGTTTCTTTCAGCTTCTTTTGGTGTTCAGCACTTCTTAGCTTTGTCAGCTGCTTTCCAACGTCTATGACCTTATGTGCCTATCAGCTTCCTGTAGCCCTTGTTTGGCTTTTCGGCTTCTTTCAGCTGCTAGCCTGGTTTAGCTTCTTTCAGCTGTTCAAGTGCTTTTGTTTTGTTCAGCTTGTTTAGGTTCTTTCAGCCTCTTTTTGGCTTCTCGTTTGGCCTGCCCAAATGTTTCCGAGGTTCCCTCCTATTGCCCCAGCAGAGCCCGTGGTTCCGCCCGTGGATCCCATGGCTCCGCCAGCGGAACCGGATGACATGGATTTGGAGGTGTCTTGACCGGGCGTGCTCAGTGACGGACTGCGCTTTCCAGGCCCATCCGGATGAGAGAGGTGAGATTGAGGACATGGACAGATTGGAGAATGAGGCCATGGAGAAACTTTGGAAGGCAAGCCATAGGACTTGGAGAAACTTTGGGGTACTTGGAACGAACAAACTTCAGGGCTTTCTCGCAAATGACGAGCCGGGCGAGGGGGTCCAGGCCAGGCAACAGAACTGGCGTGGAGTTCTCTGAAGTACACGGAGTTCATGTCAGGCAGAGTCCGAAGCTGACGGCAAGGACGATATCCCAACAGAAAATCTGCACAGACCGAAGGGCAACGCACCAGGCAAGAACCAATACGGCGGGTCACACGTCTCTTGTGGCAGTTTGAGACATGCGCACACAACTTGTGCAACTTTTAATTTGTTGAGAGGTTGCCCATTCATGTTCTTGCGTCAAGAGCAGCGCTACCATATGCTGAAGATGCTGGATGTGCTGTAGCTAAATTGCGCCTTTGTCGAACGTACGGTTGCTGGCGACGCCTTTCAGGACTTTCCGCCTGAGCCTGATGTGCCGGAGGAGTGGGAGGACGGATTGCTTTTTTGCGCTTTGTTTGGCAAACTCCAGCTCATCAGATGGACGTTTGAGCGCAACATTGGCAGTGATTGTTGTGGAATTTGGCTATGAGACGCAAGGCACGGGAGCGTATTTGCTGAAAGTCAACTGGTTCACAGGAGCATCTCCAGCATGGTGAAGGATTCGAGGAGGATTGTTCGAGAACTGCTATGCCTTGTCAGAAGCAGCATGCCCTACACAGGAGGCGCAGGAGGAGCCGGATGGCGAGTGGCGTGAGGCCTTGTCTCTAAGTGCCTTTGCCTTTTCGGATTCTTCTGCCACCTTGCGGATAGCGCCCCCGCTTGATAGCTTTGAGATTATGCCGCATGTCCAAGGCTCATTTTCGGCCGAGCCATCCTGCCACCGTTGGCCTGCTTTTGATATGCGGAGCCTGGCAATTCAGGAGGCCCCCACAGGACACCACGGCCTCTCTAGGTGATGCCGATCAGCTCAACGATGTGGAGAGGCCTGTGCGCTTGAGAAATTCCACCGGCTTTAGGGCCGCTACCATCCTCGTCTGCAGACCTGACTGGGCGTCGCAGAGCGGGAGTCCTTGTCTCTCCTTTGTATGAACCTCCACGCGTAGCAGATGACGATCGTCTTCTCATCCACTCTCTCTAGGCTAATGGCACAAATGCCTGGATCCTACATGTTCTTGGAACCCGCCCACAAAACATCGCCATTTGCACGCATGATGTAGGCTCCAAACTGTACTGCCAGCGGCCTCCCCATTTTTCCTTGAGCACAAACTCTTGTCCCGCTCAGTGCTTTCTACTGTCGCTCTTCTTCTTGAGAATCACCTCGTCACATCAGCGCTCGAAGCTCACGGAGTGCGTCAGGCTGAAACCCAAGCCCGCGAAGCGCCCGTTCGATGGATCGGCGACCTCGTGTGGACGTTCACGGAGAAGATCCCCATTCGGAGAGAAGAAAACACATGCGAGAGCTTTACCGGGTGCCCGAAAGACAAGGGGCCGAGCGAGAGAGACAGGAGAGGAAAAAGAGAGTGCGAGAGAGCTACAGAGAGCGACAGAGAGCTACACAGAGAGGCAGAGAGACAGAGAGAGCGAGAGAGAGAGAGAGAGGGGAAGAGAGCAAGATGGGGAGAAGGGGAGAAAAGGAGAGAGAAGGGAAACGAGGAGAGAAGAGAAGCGAAGAGAGGAGAGCGAGCGAGTGAGAAAGCGAGCCAGTGAGTGACATGAGGGTGAGTGTGAGGGTGAGTTCGCGAGCGAGCGAGCAGCGAGCCTAAGTTGAGTGAGGTGAGTGGGCGGGTGGAGGGAGTGAGGGGCTGAGAGAGCAAGTAAATACGGGATCAGGGACAGAGTGTTCTTCGAGTGGGCAACTGCCCACATCGGCGCGACATCCTGCAATGCCTCCCCCTATTGGCAACATGTGGACTCCGCAGGTGTACAGGGATTGAAATCGTTAGGGGTGGAGGTTGGCAAGCGCTCGCCCAGATCTGCATGAGACGCGAACCACTTGCGCACTTGCCCGTGCGTTTCGAAGGAGTATCCGCCGGAGGAGTGGGAGGACGGGTTGCGCGCGTGTTGTTTTGCCAGAAGAACCGACCGGCCAAAGGGTCTGAGTTGTCCCACGATGTCCCACGGTCTGCGCAAAAACCACCCTTCCCTACACCCGCCGAGGGTCGCCCTAAACAAAACCTAAATCCACCTTAAACACACCCTAAGCCCACCAAAAACCTTTGCCATGAGCAAATCCCAAGCCCAATAAAACGGCAAATTGGGCCAGACAATGGGAGCACGCGTTGTAACTCACAACCTAAAATCATGAACATTTTGCGACTTGAATGTTGTTTTTTGCATGACAACCGCCGTTTGATTTGGATACGGAAAATCTCAGGCAGCGTATCAGATCATATAAATGATTTCCAGAGAAACTTGCTGCTTTGGAACACAGATCAACTCCAGCTCATCAGATGGACGTTTGAGCGCAACATTGGCAGTGATTGTTGTGGAATTTGGCTATGAGACGCAAGGCACGGGAGCGTATTTGCTGAAAGTCAACTGGTTCACAGGAGCATCTCCAGCATGGTGAAGGATTCGAGGAGGATTGTTCGAGAACTGCTATGCCTTGTCAGAAGCAGCATGCCCTACACAGGAGGCGCAGGAGGAGCCGGATGGCGAGTGGCACGAGGACTTGCTCAGCTAGTTTTTCTTGATGTTCCACGGTTTCGTTCCTCATGGATTGCATGCACAAACATCCCGCGTAAAGGAGGCTCAAGAGGAGGAGTTTGAGGAGGAGCGTTTGTAGCATTGCTGGTAGAATATTTGGATCAAACCAAAGTGGCAGGTGGAGGTGGAGGAAGAGGATGTGGCGTCATCGGGTTCCAAACTTGAATGGCATGCAAATTGGCCCCTCGCCTCACAATCCAAGGCCCGCAGCGGCAAGTGCCCCGCGCGTTCGCCGCTGGTATACCCACATTGCGCTCTGTCCGACCCACCGTGTCTGTCTGAGAGATCTGATAAAGAGTCCGAGGGTGATTTGTCTCTGAATTGCAAAAAGAGAATCACTGTGCTTTGCAATGGCCTGGCTTGTGCGCAGACTGATCCAGAGCGCGACTATGAGGCCCTTCTGCAAGCTTCTGGGGCGGCAACCCATCGACGTTGAAAAGGAGCTTTCAGCAAGCCTTGCGACCAACATCCTGTTGCGCTTTGTCTAGACATCTTGTGATGCCAGACACTTTGCGGTTCTGTCTAGGCGCTTTCAAGAGAAGAGTGTGTGTGTGTGTGTGTCAGGGCAAAGTGGTGATGTCGGGCTCTAGTCACGATATAGAACAAACAACTTGTCGGACTTATCGGCATTGACAAAAACAATGATTGAATGATATTGAATGGCTTGGGGAAGTTGAGCTGTAAAAGTCCAATGGGCGACTGCTATGAATTAAGCTCGGATGCGACTGAGAGAGACGCGATCTTGCCATGGCTCCTTGGTCCGCTTCTGCCTGAGCAAAGTGTGAGTTGGTTCATTGGGGAACGTGTGCCTGAGGCCGTGGGCATCAGTGCACTGGTTGGCATGCGGGGCCCCGGATTTCAATTCTGAGAATTCCCCAACGGAGAGACCCGAGACATCCCGAGACATCCCGAGACATCCCGAGACATCCCGAGACTCCGAGAGGCTGGCGGTAGACGCCATGTTTGACTTCGGGGACGCAGAGGCAGTAGGGCGCTCAGAGGGAGCGGGCACAGCGGGCACAGCGGGCACATTTCGCGGATGCCTTCGAGCTCTTCGAGGCCAAGAGCTACTACTGCACCCTTCTGCGCTGGGCTTGGTCGAGATTGGAGTCGCGAAAGAGTCTACAGACTCAAGGCCCACCCTCTTCACCTTCCCGCAGTGTTTGCGGGTGCTGCACCTCGCAAGAAGTGGAGCTGTACAGAACATTTTGCACTCGTGGCTCGGGCTCAGGGTTCCCGTGCTATTCTCTGGCAACTGCATTCTGCAAAATTGGTCCGCGGCCGAGATCGGTTCTCGTGCTTGTCGTTCCTCTTCACAACCTCAAATGCGCAGGTTCTGCCATCGCTCCCTCTTCCACGTGGGTTCTTGCGTAGCCATGTGCCCACTGTGCAGAACATGAGGGACCAGGGACCAGCGTGCAAGTTGTGCAAGCTGCGTCCGGTGGTGAGCAAGGCTTTGATACTGGGTGGCATCCCTTGCTTCGGGTTCTCAATTTATGCAGTCCTTGCCTCAGATCTCAGCATCGAGTGGCTATGGCCAGATCCACGGGCGCAAGGTGGATGGCATGTGCCGAGCCAACATGTCCCCAGAGCTGGCCATGCCAATCCTGCAAAAGGCGCATGCTGCAGCTTGTCTGAAGGTGAGTTGCCAATCACGGTTTAGACATTTGTGACATTTCGCACAAGGCAATGGCGATCATTTTCATGGCATGCATCTTCTTTGAAGCTGTCCTGGCCTCAAGTCTTCAAGTTCTAGTGTGAGAGACTGCATGTTTAAAGCTGCAGGCAGGCGCCGTTAAGCAGAAGCTGCCATGAGAAATGGAGTGCTGACACTGCTGAATGTGCAGAATGTGCTGAATGTGCTGAATGTGCTGAAGTTCACGACTCCAGGGCCTTTGGCTCAAGCCTGTCCACTTGTCTGGGGATCTATGTAGCTATATATGTAGCTGCTGTAGCTATAATCAGGCCTTTCATGGAGACCGACCCGACACTCGTTTCAGAGATGCAGGCGTGAAGTGATGAGAGTCTCAGCGCTCAGGACTCGACATGACAAGAGGGTCAGTTTGAAGAGTAAGTCGAGCAAGGCAGGGGATGTAACGATGCTACAAGATGTTGCAAGACCGTGACAGAGACTGGAGGCGAGCAGAAAGAGCGTGCTTTCTCTGAAGCGTAAAGGACCCGATGTTGTCGCTACAGTTGCCAAAGGTATCACAAGTGCGGAAGTTGCCATTTGCCATGTTCCTGGTGCTTGTCATGAAGCTTCAAGCTTGAGAGGATCGCAGATAACACTGCAGGTCAGGAGACGGGCGGATCGGTCACAGCCACTGACGGCACAACGGCTCCCAGAGATCATTAATGAGATTGGCATGGGCTGGTACCACCTATTAACCTTCATCATGCTGGTTTTCACACCTCTTGCTGAAGGCGCCGGGATGATAGCTACTTGCATCATGTCTACTGTGTTGGTCTCCTGCGTTTTGCAATTGTGTGTTTTTGTGTAACTAAGGTCATGACCAACATCACCCACGCCTTGAAGCATGAATTTCATTTGACTGATTGGCAAGCTGGCAGCTTGGACGCTCGCTTCAATCCTGGCAAGTCGGTGTCAGAAGCTTCGAATTCAGAGCGACCGAGGATGCCTTCTCTTTCACGGGGCTGGCCTTGGGGCATTATGTGGCTGGCTTCGTTGCAGACCTGAAGGGAAGACGGCTACCCATGGTTCTGGGGTACTTGGGCATCAGCCTTTGCAGCCTCTTCATGACGATGGCGTCTGGGTACAAGTCGATGGTCTTGCTAAGGGTTTTACACGGCTTTTCCTGCGGTCTGGGCGTGCCGCCTGCCATGTCCATGATCGCGGAGATCATGCCCGCGGATTGGCGGCCCTTCATGTTCATCACCTTCTGGAGCTTCACGGCCGTCGGGGAGACCTACGCCTGCTCCGGCCTGGTCGCCTTCATGCCGAATTTACAAGAATCCTGCTGGAAACAGGAGCGACACCTTCTCGTGAAGTGCAAAGTTGCTTCTGTGCTTACAAGGCTTTCTTTTGTTTCTTTCCCGGCTCGACATCCTTTGGTTCCATAGGCGGTGATGTGGTCCGCCGCGCCTGCCTTCATTATGCTGCGTGTTGGCTGCATGGCAATGTTGCGCACACCGCGCACGGTGCATACCGAGGCTTCTCTCCGTGGCAAGACTGCAAGAGAGTGCTCACTGGCTGGCAGTGAGGGGCCGACTTGTGGAGGCAAGGGTTGTCCTGGAGCAAATGGCGAGGCTGAATGGGACGCTGGGATGAAATTGGCGAATACATCTCACAGTCCCAAGTCCCCGTGCAAAGAGTTCCCTTTGAGGAACCTGGAAACCCTGAAGAAGCTGGGGCCAGCCCCAATGCACGACCTATCCATGCTCTACAACGTGGCGGGCATCACTGCGCGGCAGACTAGCAACTTGGAATATTTTCAGCCGTTCGAGGCCTAGGTGCCTAGATGTGCCTAGGTCTCTTTTTCCTTTGAACTTTGCAAGTGCCTTGAGAATCGGCTTCTGCATTCTTTAGGTGGGCAGACGTCCGATGAACATGGGCACGCATCTCCAGGAGAGATTTTCAGGACGGACTGCATTGATTTTTCTCCAAGCTGACAATTGCCTTGAAGCTTAGATGTACACAGGATCCTGGTTCAACCTGATCTTTTAAAGATGGCTACATGGCAGTTGGCTGAAATCATTGAGAGACGCTGGCCGGGTTTGCATGCACCGAGATTGCCTAGGTTGCCTTGTTCTCTATTTTGGCGAGTGTGGGCAATATCGCGACATTTGGGATGAGCAATATTTGGCCTGCGACCTGGATGCAACAGGCACGTTCACTCGTCGCTTCGACTTCGCGTGCCAGGAGCTTCTCCGCGAGAGCAGCCATTCGGCCCATGCGGCCCATGATTCGGATTCGGAGTCGGCCCATGGTTTGGGCCCTGCAGAGAAGCTGACCTTGATCGTGAGCGTGGGCGTGCCAGTTGGAGTCGTCGCCGCATTGCTCTCACTCTCCAAAGCCGCCTCCCACCGGGCCTTCATTGTTCTGTCTGGCCTTGCTGGCTGCATTGGAGTGTCAGGTGTCATTCTGTGCCAACACATGCCGGCCCTGCTCCTCACCAGCATGCTGGTCACGCACATGTATCGAGCTGAGATTAGCAGCTGGCAAAAGCATCGTTTGCCCTAGCCCCAGCCAGCCACACTCAATCAGGTCTGGGACCTTGGGATACTCCGTGGCAATGATCTTTTGCGAAGAGTCCTTTCCAACAGACATCCGCGCATCTGCAACCGGCATTGTCATTTTCTGGGGCACACTTTGGGCAGTGGCTTCGCCCTTGCTGCTCACTGCTGTGGCTTGGCTACCGCAGATGGGGGCCATGTGCTTTTGTGCTACGAAGTGTTACTGTGGGCCCACAGTGGGCCCTCGGGAGTCCCTTGCTCCGAAACCCTCCCTGAGGCCACCCAAATCGCCCAACCCTCATCAAACACCAGAACCTGACAGCAGCCGGCAGCCTTTACCCCGCAGGCCTGCTAGATCCAAACATGCCAGGACAAGCGAGTCCCCCTTTATGGAAACTTAGTGAATTTTGCCAAGGTCCCTTACAGATTCACCGTTTTCTGGATTTTACGAGCTGATGTCAGATGTCCGGCTTGCCTTTTTTTGCGATGTTCGCGGCCGGTATGCGTCAGCACCGAAATTGGGTTTTGCCTTTGGTTGGTTTAAGTTGGTGAATTCTGGGTTTAGGGCTTACTACCGGTTTCGCCTTCACAAAAGGCATTGTGCCTCACATCTCTCGTTTAGACAATTTGCAGCATTCTCATAAACTGAAGTGAAGTACCCGCTAAGTTCCCGTGTACGAAAACCACTTTGCTTCGTCTACAAAGCCTTAGGTGGGGGAGGAACAGAATCGCGGGTGCTGTGTGGCAACGCCTTACACAGCTTGGCTTAAGTGCAGGAGGGTTTGCCGAAACGTGCCTTTTGCCCCTTTCTCCTAAGCATCGTTCCTGAGAAGACCGCAAGAGCAAGAGACGTGCTGAACAGGCACAGTGGTCACCAAAGAAAATCCATGTGAGCTTGGACGGAGCAGTGAGTTTGATCGTACATGGCGCTGCTCGTCACATGAGCCACGATTAAAGCCCCTACAGATGAGAGCTGATAAGGGACAGGTTTGAACTGTGACTCACATGCCCCTCCCGGACGCTGCTCAGTTCGTGACTTTCCTTCTCCGTTTGTGATGTCAGAGACGAGCTTCTTTGCTTAGGAAGTCTGTCTGAGGCTTGGCGGTGATGCCAGCTCTGTAGATCAGATTGATTCAACTTTCCGCTGAGACGCCATGTTCATGATCCTACCCAGCACCGTTCAATTCTGCGCCAACGCAAATATTTCGCGTAGTGCCAGAAGTTTGAGACCATTTCGTTCACGACACTCTTCATATTGCACATAGGTGTATGTCGGAACCAGGACTCCGGGACCCTGGATCTCAGCCTCCTGGACCGTTGTAGCTCCAAAATATGTTTGCATTTGCGTCAAAGGCGTGCAAGAACAGCGAACGCATAATGCCACGAAGTGCCACACATCTCTAAGCCTGATACACAGGCAGCAAGCGCAGGTGTGGCAAGCGCTAGTGTGACGAGCTTTGCAAGTAACTGACTGCTACATTCGGGACAGTACAGGCACAGCCATCCAATACCACACACAGCAAGGGTGACAAGTTTTGTGGATGCTGGATGCAACGCACACCTTACACAAGTCCCTGGATTGGCAGAGGACATGATTCACGACACTGTACGCAAGTAAAGGGCGAGTCCCAATTTGGGAAGTGAGAGAAGGTGAGATGTTTGCATGAAACATGACTTGCTGAGCATGACAACCGTTGATGGCTCCGATGCTTCGAAGCAAAAGTTGTTTGGGTCATTGCACATTGCTTTTCGTTTGCGTCGCTACATGCTACCGCAGCCACTGACCCTGACTCACCTATTTGCTGCTGCCAGATGACAGTTAACTGGAGACCTTCATCCTTGAGCTTCGCGTCTAACAGCTGACAACTTCTTGCGGCTTCCGCGCTTTTAGATGGAACGGGCTTGTTTGTTTCACTGGGTAACAAGACATGCATATGTAAACGTATGCTGTGTTTCGTGCAGGCGAGCGCGCGCAGCCGCTTTACACTTTTGAAGCAACTATTTCAATGCATGATGGCAAACAGCAATTGTTTTACCGGCTTTTCCAGCCGACGCAACACACACAGCTGATGATACTGCGTGTGCAAGAGCGACAGCAGAAACCAATGAGGCCGAACCCACTTGGCAACCTGTCCATGATCACAATTGGTTGCCTCGGGCCAAAATGCGTCGGCATTCTTTTGATTACGTCTTGAGTGGCAATTGAGATTTGGAGCCTGCGCGCTTTCTTTGCGCATTGAGGTGGGGCAAGGCGGATTTCTGGTGATTGCTGGCGCGGCTTTTGGCGTTGCATCATTGGCAGCTCTGCCTCTGCAAGAAACACGCGGCGGGGAACTCAAAGATTTTGCGGAAGAGGCGGCAGTAGAGGCGGAAGAGGCGGAAGAATACGACTCCGACAGCGACGACGAGAGCGACGCTGAAGTGGAGCATGCCCAGCTTTCGTGGGCATTTGCCAACGGCACCCTTGGCATCCTGGCTACCAATTCTCCAAGCATGTGCATGTGAAAAGCTCTGTATACATGCACAATATATGCATAAATATGCACATTGTGTTTGGCAGTGATTGCTGACTTGCAGCTTCTGAGTTTGCTTCGCGTCAGGTGCTGCTATTGAGCTGTCTTTGCTTTCCGGGCTGCTGGGGGCAGTACCTGGTGTTTCCTTTACTTCCTTCTACTGCTCCATGGGCTTCATCATCGATCGATGCAAAGACCGCAGCTTCTTCGCCAAGGAGATGCTGGTCGGGAACTGCGTTGCCGTGGCTATGCTGGTGATCATGCCGCGACTTGGTCCTTGGATGGATCGGAAGCTGCAGATTCACAAGTCCATGTTTGTCCGCCTGGTTGTGAGCGCCTTCATGCTTGCAGTGGTGGACTTGATGATGGCATTCCCAGAGGACGAGTTCAGCATGCTGACGCTGGGCTGCATCCAAGCCTTCCTGAATGTGATGATGCTGAACACCAGCTTGTCACTGGCTTCCAAGCTCAGGAGTGGGCAGTGAGAGGGGAAGCTTGGGGGAAGCTGAGGGGAAAATGGGAAAGACCGGAAAGACCGGAAAGACCGGAGGAAGAAGTGAGTTGTGCCAGGAGCGGGCGAGGACGGAGCTGGGTGCAGCTGGGCTTTGTGAGCGGGGGGCTGGTGCCGGTGGTCCTGGTGCCCTTTACGAATTTCGGGCCGCGGAGTGGCCTCGGCCAACGCCTCGCCTTCTACGCGGCCCCCGCTGCCTTCTGCGGCCTTGCAGGGCTTCTCTTCTGGGCCTACCACCGCCAAGTGGAGCTCATGGGCAACGCGAACACGGGCAGGGGCAACATGGCCGAGCTGGCGCGGGCCTACAGAGACTTCGGCAACGAGGGACAAGTGGCACAAGCACAAGTGGCGCAAGCGCGAAACCCTTCTTGGAGTCAACAAGCTCGCGTCGCCTTCCCTGTGGTTTTGGGCACAGGCCTCAGTCACCTCAGTCGCCTCAGTCGCCTCAGTCGCCTCAGTCGCCTCAGTCCTCGAAACGCCTTTGGCAAAGCCATAGCTCTCGCTCGCTTGCATGTGTGGGGGCACGCGATGCAGCCATGCTGAGCCCACATTGCTAACAGATTTGTCGCTGTCTATTTGTGCGTAAACGATCTGATCCTTCGCTTGTTGCGTTTCACTCCTCATGCCTTGCGCTAACGTCGCGCCGTGAGGGTTTCAGGAGCATTCTCTCACGTGCTTCGATACTTGTTCCATCTCTTGCTGCGAACCCGATTGCATTGATCCTCACTGTTTGTGCTCTTGTCATCTTGGGCTGCTTGCTTGCGCTTGCTCTAGGGTAGGGTGTTTTTAGCTCCTGTTTCGGTGTTTCTGTGGTCAGGAGTGCTTTTTGGGATGGTTTGGGTGCCGGGTGTTTTGGGGGTCTGTTTTTATCTTCCCGGTGTTTTTGGTGTCTAGTCAGTGTTTTGGGCGCCTGCTGCCAGGGAGGCGGGCGGGTGTTTTTGGCGCCCGATGGGTGTGGTTGGTGTTTTGGGCACCGGGGCGTTTTTGGCGCCTGGCGGGGTGTTTTGGGTGCCAGCTCCAGAGCCTTTGCGGTTCGATTCCCGCCCTGTCGGGGGTCGTGTCCCACTTCAGCGCTGGGCCTTTTGGCTCTGCGGTTTGATTGCCGCCGTCCGCCACAGTCTCAATGATGTGCTGGGGTGCTGGGAGCGGGGGGTTGCTCCGCCGGCAACAAACAACGTCGTGCGCGCCGCAATGGCACACCGCGTGCAGCAAGGCAGCTTTGACCCCTGCAAATAGTAGGCGGGGTAGGGCGCAAGGGGCCGGGCCAAAAAAGGGAGGGGTTAGCAAGAGTAGGGCTCCAAACCACCTCATCATTTGCTACCCTCACCACACCAGCATATAATCAATCCACTTCCCAAAATGTTCAAAATCATTCATAAAATGTTTTAAGTTATTCATGTTACAGAATAGCCTAAACTATTTCAATCAACCTCGCAACAGTCCTCGATATGTTTTTCACTGGAAACATGGTCGCACCAATAATAATAAATTGCATTATTCTTGCATTTTAAACATCTAAACCACAGCACACCATTTTCAATTTCTTTTCTATCCGCTCGTTCGAGTTTTTCACCATTCAAACTTTTCTGTAAACATATTGATGATTCCTAGATTTCTCATGTTGAGACTTCTTCTCTCTTTCAATGTCACAATCGCACAATTCACAGTGATACACTTTTTGCCTGTTTGCTTGTATTGTTGCTTTCCCTGCTTCGCTCTCTCTGTGTGTCCTATTCTTTTCCTTTATTTGGTCAGGGTTATTTTCTCTGTATCTGCGCTGTGTCTCTGCCACTTTGTCAGCATTGTTTAATCGCCATCGCTTTTTGGTTTCTGCCTGTTTGATACTATTTTGCTCACGACAGTAATTACAAATCCGCACCTTTTTACTGAACAAATCAGATGAATAAGTATTACCACATTGCTTACAAGTTTTCATTTCTTCACTCATCTCCTACCATAGTAAAAGACCAGTTCTTTAAATAGTTTCACGACATAATCCATAACATGAGATATGTTGAAGCCCCCTTATCCAAAAAAACACCCAACAACAAAGAAGATAACCAAAAAACAAACAAGGATCATAACAAAGAACATTCCAAAGCAACACCAACGTCAACATTCCAAAGAACTTTTCAAAGAGATGTAACATAAATCTTACAATTTAAAAATGTAAGATATATGTAAGAAATCTGATTAACTAATATCTTCCAAATTGAACTACAATAACTATATGATTAGAATATGTAATTAAGCTTTTCGCACAACAATAGTCTTCATAACCTTTTATTAATCCGTTTTTGTAAATTTCAATTAAATCGGTTAATACATTTCTCATATAAAAGTTTTGATTTCTATAAGTCCAATAACTGTCTAGATGTGGAAAGAATGTGCCGCGATGTTTCCAAAATTTTAAATCATCAATTTTGAGGCAATTTCTAAAACTTGCTAACACTATCATCATCGCTCTTACAAAATGATTTCATTGCTTGGTAATACATTTTTCTATTCTTAAATCTTTCTGTAACCTCTTCTTGACCAAATATTCTGTCAATGCTTTTTCTATATTGTGTCATGTCATAATGTTGTTCTGTTAGATGTGTAATATCATTGTTAAGCATTTGTTTAAGACACATTAATTGAAATTCTGCTTTGTCCAATCCTTCATCGGGCATATCTTGATTTTTCATAAACTCTTGCTCTTTTAATAATAAGAATCTACATTTATCACATCTAATATTACTATATTCACCAATAGTTTTACACATATTAACAGGCAATATATTTGCCAATGCTACAACATTCTTATTGTTAATCTTTCTACATTTACAGTTGTCATAAGTAAACAGTGTCATTATCTCACTATATATATAGGCAATATGTCTTTAAACCCCTTTTATTTAGTCCAAAAACTATATTTTTAACATTTCATGTCTCAATAATAATTTTGGATAAGCACTAACAGAACAATATTTTTGACCAAAATTAGTTTTTATCTTCTCCACTGTATGGACTGACTTTAACCAGTGGCTCGTGCGTTCTTTTTCACTGATTCCTTTTTTCCTCATAATCTTAACCTTATCTCCAAAATCTAAATCAGGATAAACACGTGATTTTCTGGCATTCCACTTCAAACTCATTCTTTTTCTTCCTTGCTTCTAATGGTGTCCTTTTCGTAGTAGAACTTACCAATCTATTATTATAAGTTAATAAGATTTCAAATATGTAGTCAGTCCATTGAATATTATTTTTATCTTTCTTCTCATCCGCATCGACTCTTTTGAAAAGCATATCATTAAATGTCCTTATGAATCTTTCTCCAAAAGCAGGATGACCCCGTGTAGTGTGTAATTCAATTTTCTCCTCTTTCAAATAATCTGCAACGGTAGAACTAAACAAACTGCCTTCTTCGTCGCTGTATATTAATTTAGGCTTACCATCCATCTTTTTTAATCCTTCCATTAATTCCAGCTAATACATCAGCAGGTTGTTTACTCGCAATAGGTATGACAGTAGCATATTTACTGAATATATCAATTAATATCAATCCAACTCTGAACTTTTGATTTTCCAAACCATTCATTGAAATGAAAAACAAATCTAACTGGAATTCCCAGTAAGCATGCGGAACAAAACTGTTTTGACCTCGTTGTTTTCTAATCTCTTCGATGTTATTTTTAAAGAATTCATTTACATCACTCATAGTAATTGTTTGGTCCTTCCTTCTTGCATCTTGTAAAGTTATAGCTTTACTTCCATATCCGCTTTTATCATAATAAGTATCACTACTTTTTTTTGTTTATCCATATAATGAATTAATATTTTAAAAATTAAAAATATTAAAAATCTTAATGGGCGGATACGATACAATAGTAGCACTAACGGACGCAATTATCTATTTCATGGCTGGTATCATTACAAAGCCTTTGTGCGGTAAAGTTGCTACATAATTTGCTATGCTTGATTTCAAAATTAAATGGAGTATTACACTTCTGGCATCTGTTCTTGAAATTATCCGAGAACCATTCGGCAGTTATGTACTCCTTTTCATTGATTTCTCTCTTTGCTTTCCGTTCCTGTATTTTTTTAAAATTTTCAAATGTATTATTAAAGTATATCATTATCATATGTTTATTCAATTGTTTTTCAAAGTCATCATTTTTGAAAAATCTGACTTTTTCTAAACTCAACACAACGTGTAATAGAAGTCCAAAGCCACTCGCGATTTACAGATGGTAAATTCCATTCATGAATTGTCATGCTTTCTTTCACACTTGCTCCTGTGATGAGTGGCATGTTGCACAGTATGAATATATGAAATTAGCATCAACAACAGGTTCGAATAACATAACTTATCTTCTTCATTTTCTATGCAATGTTATTTGCTTTCCTAATTCGTCATTTTCAATCTTTGTTATTCTATATCTCAAATTTTGTGAAACAAACCAGAGGCCCCCACCCCTGAATCGTCATGTGCAGTGCTTTTCGGATAGCCATTCCGGCTTGGGAGTGGGCAAGGAGCCCCGCGATGCGCTGAGCAAAAGTTGCTCAGTGGTAGCGGGGCCTCAGTTCTGAAACCGGGGTTAGGTCGCCATGGCCGGTGCCTCTGAGAAGACGGAGGAGACGCAGAAGGTCTCCTATGGCAAGGACGCACCTCCACCGATGTGGGACGGCAGTTCGCCCCACGTGGAGTTCCCCCAAAAAATAGTAAAAGGAGAATTCAAAGAATTATTCTTTCTACTATTTTTTCTCCAACAGCAACACAACAAACAGAAAACAAAATCCAGAACAACAAGCAAACAAAATAAATAATCACAACCAGCAACAAAAATATTTAATCACAGCATGCAACATTAAATAATTCAAACAAGCATACCAACAAAACAGCAACACTCTAAATCATCAAAGAACCCAAACTCAAAAACACACATCAACAAAAATCAAAGCAACATACCAACAAAAATATCACAAGAGTATCAAACAAAACAAAAACAAACAGCCAAAGCACGAAAAAATCAAAAGAGCATACCAAGTCTAAACAACGCACTTTGAAAGAGATAAGCAAATTAGGAAAATATAATAATTCAATCTTTACAAACGATAAATATATTACAATTATAACATATAATATTTTACATGTGATAATTATATTTCAATTAAGAATTAAGGATTTAAGATAACAGTCAGGCAATATGTCTTCAAATATGTAATCTACATATTTATCAATATCATTAATGTCTATATATTTGATATTGTCTTTTCCTATTATTGAATAAATATATTCCCAAAAGAATAAATACAGCAATAGACATACTTTATATTTAGTGTTGTAGTAATACCATACATGATATTTAGTTATTCTAAATTCATTCAAGACCTTGTTTATTTTATCTTTGCTTAATAAATGCCAATCAATCTCTTCAAACAAATCACGAAATTCTTTAGCAAATGATTTATATGGTTTAATGCTTAGTTCTCCTCCAAACCTTTTAATCAAATCTTTATTATTAAAAAACTCATCAATTTCTTTTTCAAATGACTCTCTATCAATTTTATGACAAAAATATACAGGAAATCTTTTTGATATTTCATAAAGAATTTCAATTTTAATTGAAACTTTGTATATCCCTTATCCTTATATTCTTCAACAAACAACTTTTCAAGGTCTCTTGTTATACAGCATTGATTACAATATACATCATATTCACTTATTTTATTACACAGATTAGCAGGTAATAAGTTATACAATGTAAAATTAATATCATTCTTTTTATTATTACAACATTCACACTTACTATAATTAAACAGTGTCATTTTTCCTCTTAATATATTAAGTCAATATTTCTTTAAGTCGTTTTCAAAGAATTTATTTTATAATGGCCATAAGCAAGTGAGTTTACACTATCTGTCCAATATTTTTTGTTTTCATAACTACTAAGAGCAATTTTTTTAGTTGTTATACTAAAAATTCTGTGGTTTTTACTTCTAATACTATTAAATGACTTATGTATAACCTCATTAGTTTTTAAAACCGTCTCAAACTCTTCATATTTCATTTGACGTCTTACTGTGCCTTTTGCTATGCCCTTACATTTCTTATATTTTTTATCATCACCATAAACTGAGTAAGCATAGCATTTAGGACGAAGAGCTATAAACCCTGTTATTATTTTACTTTTTAATTCATCCTTAAATTTACCTAATACTTTCTTGTTATTCTCATCATAACATTTATGTTCCTTAGGATAATCTGAAAAATCTATTTCTTTTTTAATTGTATTCAGGTCTTCATAAATGTCATTGGTTTTAGTATGAAATACAAAACTATCAGTATCAGTATATACCATTTTAATATTATCTCCATATTTAGGTTTCATAACGTCATAATAAAATTTATACATGTGTTGCTTACTCAAATCTAAAATACTCATCCCAATAAATATAGGTTTGTCTAGTTTCAACTTTGTTTTTTGCTTTTCAACTCCAACCAAATTTTCATTAATGATATGACTATGTTTGAAGTTAGGATTACTTACACACTTCATATATCTAGTTTCATCACTCACAACCTCAAAATCTAAATGTTTCCTTTTATCCTCCATTGTTTTTCCAAATATGGCATTGTTCATCAATTTGTAAACATCTTTCTCAAAATCATTTCTAGCATTCTTCCTCTTCTCAGTGTTAAACTCAATGTAAGGTTTTAAAACTTCTTTTTGTTCAAATTTAATTGCTCTATGAATTTTCTTAAGTTTTAACCCTTGCTTCAAATAAAATTGTAAGGTTCTTATATGGATTACATATTTTTCTTTATCATTTAAATTCAATATTAATTTATTTGTTTTCTCATCCGTAGGTTTTTTATGATTTAAAAATTCATAAATTTCAATTTGTTTATCTGACAGCATGTCGGCTTTAACATTCATAACCTCAGGTGCCATTGGATAGTCATTGTGTAAATCGTGTAATTCTTTAGGATATTCTAAATCCACTTCTAGAATATATCCAATATTATTATTTTTGTAATTAATAATGTCTTCTTCTTTTAATGTATCATCCCATTTTAGATTTTTATATGGCAGTTTTTGTATCATGCTTAACCCATACAAATTATTAGCATCAAAATAGTTAATATAACTACTTTCTTTATTTTTATCATATTCTTCTCCCATGTATTTATTATTTGCTTCAACTTTTTTAGTAGAAACCATACACATCCCGCCTCTAAGTCCTGCTTCTATCATTTCATACATTTCTTGGTCATATATTAAATCAATCTCTACACCAGTCATTTTAAGCATAGCATCAAAAGCAAAGTTAGGCAATGTATAATAATAAGCAGGGTCCAATCCATAATATTTCATACATACATCTCTAAAATTTTCGAAAATGTCAGTCAATAATAATACATCAGTTTTCAAATATAAATCATGGTATTCACCCATATTCTTAATGTCGAAATGCTTCCATATAATTTTTGCCCTTTCATAGTCGTTAACACTTATACCTTCTTCACTCAACTGACTATAAAAATCATCCTTACTCGGTAATTGCTCATCATCAAATTTATCAAATGAATTCATGTAGTCATAAGGATAAACGCCTTTATCAGTTAATAAATCTAGACATTTCTCACTCTTAATCAAATCATTTTTACTACTAAACCTAAAATTATCTTTCCAGTTTTCACGCAATAACCATTTACTTTTATCTTCTTCATCTGTATTATCATACTTACTCATTGAAACTAACTTATCTAATGAAGCAGTTAAAAACCCAAAAGTGTCTTTAACACTCAAACTTTCAAAACTGATATTAATAAATTTTTCACTGTTCTGAGCGATGACACCTATTTTATTGTTGTTACTTAATTTATCCGCATTTTGAATAATTAAATGACCATCATAATTTTTCATGTTATGAAAGAATACAGGAATTTTAAAATATCTATTACAAAAATTAAGATTGCAAACATTATGAGCACAACCTCTATACTTACCTGTAAAATGACAATGGTCTCTAACTTTTCTATATTTCTCTGCTTCCTTGGCATTCTTATAGTTCATTCTAAACTTATCCCCACAAATAAAGCAGTTTTTAGCATTTTTAAAATCTTCTTTGTCTTCATCAGTCGCGTAGTCACGCGAGGCTCTGCCGAGCGTCATATCTATTTTTTTGTTTTCTCCCATCTTCTCCTTTACTTCTGTCCTAATCTCATTAAGTTTTTGACAAAACACATCAACAGCATCTTTACCACGATACATAAATTCATAATTTGTATTATCAACAGCATTAACCATATTAAGCATAAAACCACATGGTTTATGCTCTTGATAAGAAAAAGTGTTTTTATCTTCATCTTCATCAGGTTTTTTCAGTTCCTCTGTCAAACATTCAAAATCAGCATATACAACAAAAGGACATCTTAACTTTTTGAAGTGATGCTTAAAACTCACTTTCTCATAAGGCTTAGGCATTACTATTTGTTGACCATCAACTTCCATGCATCCACTATCATAATGTTTATTTAATAATTCTTCATTTCTAAATCCATGATTACAATATTTACAAAAATAGGACTTACCATTATGATTACTTTTTTGATTATTAATAAGTCTGCTCAAACTTTTTATATACACATAATGACTGCAATCCTCATCATCAACTCTTAATAAATCAAAATGAAAAGAAGCATCTTATTTTTCAATTTTCTACTAATAACAATTTGTTCATTATCATCAATTTCATAAACATTAATGGATATTGATTTATTATTTTCTTCAAATATATCTATATCATTATTATTAGCAGGAAAACTCACACCATCAAAAATCAAATCACTTGCTATCTTCTTGTAATGAAACATCTTTTCAGGGTGTGCTTTATCACAAATTTTACAATATCCACACTCAATAGAATATTTAAAACACTTGTCATCTTGATTTTTAATATTGATACATGCCTTTTTCTTTTTAATCCATTCTGGAAGTTCAATATATTTGCCAGCTCTAGTCGGATTATATTTATTATACATGATATGAATATTATTGATATTGCTAATTATTAACCCTGACTGATACAAAGCCATATCTAAAATTCTTGTTTCAACATCAGGTCTCATTCTTTTCAAAGCATTCCTTAAATCCTCTTCATTTACAATAGTGTACGACCTTGTCCTAACTGTTACGTTTCTCTCCTCATCAAATAAGTTCATAACTTTCATATTTATTGTAGCATTAAGTTTCATTCCTCTATTCTCTTTCAAGTATTCATTAAGTTTGTCAAATTGATAATTAAAATAAGTCAATCCGTTCAACTCTTTTAAATGAATGTTTGAAATTGTGTAGGCGTTAGCATATGCTCTAAAGGCGCTTCTTTCTTCTGTTATTACTGCTTTTTTCTTAATAGCATGTTTTAAAACCGTTCTTGCTCCTACTCTTTCTCTGATTTGATTTGCTTTGTAGTCATTAGTTTTCTTTACTGCTTCAAGTCTCTTACTCAATCTATTGCTTATTGGTTTTTCTGGATTATATCTATACTGGTTGTTTCCTATAATTATGGTTTTAAGTTTTTTACCTTTATTATTTAATTTGTATTCTCCTAAATTTTCTTTAAGAAGATACTTAACTATTTTAGTGTTTTCATCTGGCGGTAAATCTCTATTCATATTATTATCTATATAATTTAATTAGGTTTTTTCTCTTTAAGTCTTTTTAAAGTCATAAAATTCTAAGAACTAAATAACTAATTATTAGTCTAAATTATTTTTTATTTTTAATTTTCAATTAGTAATAATTCATGAAGATTAAATCATAGATTTAATCTAATTTATTATTTTCAATTTTCAATTAGTAATAATTCATGACGCAAATAATGCTTTTTCAATCCTTCCAAGACATAGTATGTTTGTAATGTTATATCTTTTTCTATCTTTTCTATTTTGTATTTCCTTTCTGTCCACTTTGGGTTGGTTTCTTTCCTCGATGTATAATTACCTTTTCCTTTTTGGTATATTTTCACTGTGTCTGAAACTGATAATTTATGATATTTCCTCATATGCTTTTGCTTCAGTGTAAGGTTTGCTTTTACATTTGCTCTGTTGTCATCATCATGAGCTTCATTTGGTTTCATTCCAGTTGATGAGTGAATAGCGCTATTATATTTCTTTAATGTAGGTTTCAACATATCAGTCCATCTACCTTTAGTAAAGTTTATTCTGTCTCCTATTCCTTTTTTCATGGTTCTGATAAAGCGTTCAACAATATTAGCATGCGTTAGTGTTGTTTTATGTATTATACCTAAATCATCTAAATATTTCTTTACTTCTGCTTTAAATGCTCCATCATCATCAGAAAAGATTTCCACAGGCTCACCCATAACTTTAAATGCTTCTTTCAAACCTTTCAAAACGTTTGGACTGTCTCTTTGAAACATTGGATACACAAAACCTAATTTACTGAAAGCATCTATTACATTCAATGCATAGCGTTCTTCATCTTCTTTCTTAAATATTTTCATATCCATAATATCTATTTGAAATTCTGCTCTGGCATATGGCACTAAGAAACTGTTATAATTCTGATACGGCTTTAATTGCTTGTTAGGTTGCTTCTTCAACCACTTTGCCACTTCTTCTAATGTTACACTTGCTCCTTTCTCTTTTGCTTGATTGTATAAGCTTTGTTTAGAACCATAACCTGTTTCTAAATCATAGTAGATATTGCTCATTATCTCCTCATTACTTAGTTTACTCATATATTGAAATTGGATTATATTAATTAAATTAAAATTAAATTAATATTATCCAATTAGACTTTATGTTTAGCACTCTGACACTTTTTACTTTTCTCATGTCTTGATTTGTTAGAACTGTTGGCCATTGATTTTCCACAAGTATTACATGTATAAGGTTTATTAAGCTTTTCTTGAAAGTATTTTTTATGATAATCCTTCTGATATTGTTTCTCTTTATTTTCTTTTGTTTCTTCGCTATCAGTAGGACTTGGCAACACATCAGCATCTGAACTTTTATAATGTCTTTCAATGTCATCAGCAAAACTACTATTAATAAATAACATATTCATAAAGTTATTATAATCATCTTCATCATGTATTCCTCCTAACAATCTATCGCTTCCATCATCTGAGTGTCTGCTATAGAATGGCATTTATCTTATATAATAAAGTCGCTATTTCTTTAAGGCATTTTTACAAATTCTGGTATTTTAATTTTTATATTTTATTATTATTATTATTTTATTGTTTTTCTTTATTCTTATCTTTATCCTTATCTTCATCTTCACTTTCAGCATCAGTAGGGACAGGAATGTCAGTCAACGGTGCTATTTCATAATTAGCATTTTCTTCTGATGAGGATGAATTAACAGTATGCGTTGAAGAACTATTAACAGTGATAGGTAATGATGAACTTTGTTCATCATCAGCTATTGAGCTCAGCTCAACAGGTGGAGAACTATTAACGCTAACAGGCGGGGAAGAGGTTGATAAATCAACCCCACCATTGCTTTGCAATGACGTATTTAACTCAACTTCCTCACTAACGTTTGTATTCAACCAATTCATTATAGCAGTTGCTATATCGTATGATGTTACTAATGAATTCATTGTCAGATTAACTAATAACTCAGAACCTTGAATTGTAGTTAATGTAGTGTGGTATGTTAAATGTGCTATTATTTGTCCTATACTAAAACCCGTCCTCAACATAAATTCTATAATCCTCATCAAAATAAATAATTTCTTTCTATATTTATCAATATCATCATCATTTTTATCATCATCGTCGTCATCATATAAATCAGGGTCATATGTAAATGCTAATGCTTCTGCTTCAGCCTTGGTTATCAGTTTGCTTTTGAAACTCTTTGAAGAACCGCCTAATATTTTTGTCATATCATCAAAATTATAAGTTTGTGTCGCTTTATCATTTGGTAGGTCTGTTTGTGTTGCCTTGTTTTCTTTGTTAAGCGTTTGTGTTGCCTTGTCGCGAAGCTCGCGAGCCTCTGGCGAGGCGTCCATCATCATAACTTGAGCGTTCATATATCTTTCTTTATTTTTATAATTCATTAAATCCATTTTATCGAAATCAAAATTATTCAATAACATATATTTTTTGTATTTCTTCAATATGACTGTTGTTTTCATTTTGCTTGTGATCGCTTGTTTAAGCATTTCATCATATGTAGGGCGTTTCCTTAACTCTTGCTTGTGGTTGTTAATCATTTTATATAATTATTGATAAATTATGTAAAATTACCTATTTTTCCTTTGTTGCCTTGCCGTTTCCCTTCATATCTTTCCAATCATTCATTCTTTTTCTTAACAATTCATCGTTTACTTCTGTTGTCCATTTTCCGCTGTTTATAAGTTTCTCCACCAGTCCAACTAAATATGTTCTACCTGTTTCCTTTTTTCCTTTCCCCTTTTTCTTTGTGTTTGAATATTGTTGTTCCTGTTCTTCAGTAAGTCCTGCTCCTCTTAAATATAATTGAAATAATATGTCTTCTTCTTTTACTGTGCTTCCTTTCCAATGGTTTATATCAGTTGAATAGTCAATAGTTTCCTTATGTGTTCTTGTTTGTCTTGCTGGTAATGTGGATGAACTGCCAGCGGTTTCCAGTTTTTGCTCTATTCTTTTTTCTGCTTCTTTTATTTCTATTGGTTCAGGACTGTCTTTATCTTCATCAATAAATCGCTTAAGTTTCAATCTTACTCTTGCTTTTTGTAAATTTGAAACTCTTTTTGGTTCAGGACTGTCTTTATCTTCATCAATAAATCGTTTCAATTGCAATCTTGCTCTTGCTTTTTGTAAATTTGAAACTCTTTTTGGTTGTAAATTTTCCAATGGCGGTAAATCATCACTTGACTTTGCGGTTGCTACTGACTGCCAGTCATCTTCATCTAATTGTTTTGCTCGTTGTGCTCGTTGGTGTAGGTCTGCTATTTGTTCACTACTAAGTCTTGTTGAAATTTGACTGATTTGTCGTTCGTGTTGTTCCTCTGCATCATCCATTGTGGCACTTAGTGTTTGTATTGAACCGTCTCTTAAATCATCCATTTCATCATCCTTCGATATATCAAAATATTTTGTTTGATTTTCTCCATCTACCATTTTTTTAAAGTGTTGTTGTCTCAAATCTACTGTATTATTATCATAAACTGTCCCCAATGGACTATCACGAAAATAATAAGCGTTTCTGTCTATTACATCTCTTATATTCTTATTTTTAAATTCTTCCTTTGTAATTTCCTTTATCAGTTCATTATAAGACGGTCTTAATCTCAACTGTGATTTTAATGTTTTCATCTGTGCATTGTCTAATCTCATTAGTATATTAAATTAATTAGATTATATTTATTAATCTAATTAATTAATTTAATTAATTTAATCAAAATTAAAATCTTGTCTTAATTGATTGATTATTCCTTTCTTCTTCCTAATCATTTCTGAATAGGATTTACCTGTTTCACTTGATGGGTGATGTCTCAATTTTTCACTTTCCAACCTTTGGATTTCATTAAAATAAGCCTGTGCTTCTTCTTGATATCTTATTTTATTTTGAAATACAGCATAATCTTTTTTAGCGCTATGACGTTCTAATTGTTCTTGTAATTCTTTAAAATATGTGTAATTAGGTTGGTGTGCCTTGTTGTCTCCTTCATAATAGTAATGTTGAGTTGATTTATATTTCTTCTTCTTTTTTGGTTTGTTTGTTTCAAAACTGCTTTTCTATCAATAACATCACTGATATTCGGTTTGTCTTTATTTTGTGGTTCTGTTATTCTATTTACAACGTTGTCATAAATTTCTCTACGACGCATAAGCAATTGTTTTTTATCAATAATCATTATATTAATAATAATTAGATTAAATAATTTTATTTGCTAAATTATTAATTTTTTGTTTATTTTTATTATCTCGTTCCATTTTAATATTATTGTATCTATCTTTTGCAGTTTCAAATACTTTATTAGCAGTTGTTTCTAAATGTTTTTTCAATCGTTCTTCAACTCTTCTTTCTATTTCTTGTTCATCAACTTTTGGAATATTATCTTTAACCTTTTCATATACATTATTCTCAAATTCTTTTGCTTGTGCCGGATGCATAATTTTTCTTCGAACAACTTTGTTAGGGTCTGGTTCTTTTTTAACTGGTATTCCATTACAGTTATGACGATATTTGAAAGTGTATTTTGTTAAATATTTTTTACATTTTGGACATTCCACTTTTTCAGTTGAGTACGTTTTAGATTTTAATTCTTGCTTTGGTTCGTGTTCTTCTACTTTATTATTTTCTTCATTTATAATATTATTAGTTTCTACTTCTTTACTTTCTTTATTAATAATAGGTTCTTCTTTACTGTCTTCTACTTCTTTAGGTGCTTCATTATTTTCACTGCCTACATCTACTATTTCAATATTTTTAACCATATAATTAGTATATAATAAATATTTATATTAAAATATTTTAATATAATTAGTATATAACAAATATTTCTATTTCTAACCTTCAAAAAATGTTAATGAAAAAGAAGATGTTGTGCCATTCATATTTAAAACTCTACCTGATGCATCAGTAAATCTAAAATGAAGTCTGTTCAACGACCGCATACTCACATCATTAGCGTCATTTAAAATTAGTTCATTATCATATATGAGGTTCCCGAATGAGGTCAGAACGGGCACTTTCTTTATTATTGATGAAGTCCCGAAACTACATAACTGGTTCCCATTAGAAAGTTCATTACAATGAATATAAATATTTTTAACAGGTAAAAATGATATAAATCCACTAACAAACGGGTCTGCCGTACTATTTACTTTTTCAGTAGTATTTCCTAAAATGTCATTAATACTATTAGGATAATCTCTATCATAATCAACACCAAAACTGTAATTTGTTTTTAATTCTTTATCTGTATGGATTATAAAAAAGTAAGAAATATAATTACAACTTATAGTTATATTATTTGTTTTTAATGAATAACTACAAGTAAAAAAATTACTGTTTCCATCAGTTCCATTAGTAGCAGTATTCAATTTATTTTGTAATTCGGTTGCTAATTCACTACCTACATAACTACCTTTATCAGGTGCTACAATAAAATAATATACTGGTGCTCCTATTAATATCCCTCCTAATGTTAAATATAATCTGTTATTTAAATTTTCTTCAATTGGATAAAATGAATTAGCGATAGATACTTCGTGACAAATCATTTTAGTATTTGGTCCGCATTCTTGTTGCTCTCTTAAATTAATAACAAAATCTGATGTAGATTGACTGTTATTTAAATCACGATAAGCACTGTTGATATATATTTTACGAAATCTCATTATATTAATTAATTAGAAATTTTATAATTTAATTATATATGAAAAATAAATATAAATACAGTTTTTATGATAATAAAAACGCTACGAAGTACAAATATTATTTAAAAGAAGGAACATTAAAATCATACAATCCTCTTCATCAAGGATATAGTGAGATGTATAGAAAAATAATTAATGAAATTCAACAAGAAAAATCATTATTGAAACCTAAATATAATAATAATTTATCTGACACAGAAGGATTAAACAAAGCATATACAAATGGTAAAGGTTATTATTTGGATAATAATAAACTATATGTTGCTGGAACATTTGGTAAGTCTAATATTATATCAAATATTAATGATATTTTAAGTGATATTACAATTCCATTTGGCTTAAGTTCATTCAGTGAAAGGTATAGAGATATTAGCGATATACTTGATGAAAACCATAATATTAGTGAAGTTATTTCACATTCATTGGGTAGTAGTGCGAGTGCTAAATATTTAAAAGAAAATCCTGATAGAAATATTAGATTAACTACTTACGGTGCTCCTTTTATTTCAATGTCAAACAAAAAACAATGACAACTACACAAGCATACGAAATTTTGGAGATATAGTCAGTATTTTGGATAGAGGCAGTATAACATCAAATAGAGGAGGTTTTAACCCATTAACAAATCATCAACACTCATTATATGGTGATACTGGCAAGGACGTATCAAGAAGCATTGAACCTGTAAAGGAAATTTTGTAGTCTTATATATAATGCCTAATAATGATATAAAAAATACTATAAATCCTAAAAAGAAAGTCAGTTATGAAGACATTAAAAAGATAGTAGAGGATGAACGCGAAGCCTTCGCGTTGCTACGCGAACCTAATTATAAGGTTGAACATAATAATATTAAAAATAAATCTAAAAAACTATTAAATAAAAAATCTAAAAAAGAAGCTATAGATTATTCACACTTTAAAATAAAATAATTTAATAATAGAATAATATAATATTTTTCTATTATTAAATATATAAGTTATGGAAACACTAGATATTGAAGATGTCCTTGTTGAAAAGAATTTAAGATTTAAATTAAAAGATGGCGGTTCTTATGTTCGGTCAAAAGAAAGTAAAAACTTTTATCCTTCATCGGTTTCTACTTATACCGCTGATACAAATTCAGTAATTAGATTTAACATTACTGGACCACCTAATCAATGGTTGTCCTTACCATCTCTATTATTAGGATTTACTCTAAACAACGCTGATAACACAGAAAGTCACGAACTTAGACCAATTGACACAGCCGGTTTCTTTGATAGAGTGCGTGTGTTAATGGGTGATGTCATTGTATGTGATTTAAATTCTCTTTCTCGTGCGAGTGCAATGAAAGATGTATTAAAATCATCAGAAGAAAAAAGAATTGATGAAGCATTAGGTTTTGGAAATACTCTACTCAATCATGATGGACGGTTTTTAGTTTGTGATGCTACTGGAACTTCTACTACTCAAGCAGTAACTAGAAATGTAACCAATGGTAATTATAAAGGAATTAAAGAAGGTAAAAGTGCGAATGTCTATTTTGATTTAAATTTAAAATGTTTCAAGACTTGTGAAAACTGGATACCTTTATCTTATTGTCCAATCACGATTGAATTGTATTTAACCACTGATGTATTAAAACCAATTGTTAATAGAACAGGACTTTTTACTACTACAAATACAAGTATACAGTGGTCTGTTACAAAACCTTTATTCAAAGGAAATGTCTATACTCTTGACGATAGCTTATATGCAGAGTATGCTAAATTATTAGAAACTGGTTCTCTTCCTATTACATTTGAAACTGAAACCCTACAAGAACAAACAGCATCAACATCAACTGAAATATTCACAACTATTGTCCGTAATGTGTCTAAATTAAATAAACTGTTTATTTCTTTTTCAAATGCGACTCAAAAGGGTTATGTAGGCGGATACGGTGAATTATTGAAACCATATAACTTTATGTATCATCCACTGGCACATGTAACAAATGACCTAGGATATTATGACCCAGAGCATGATTTATCTGCTTCTTTGATAATCGGTAATCAAGTTATTCCAAGTCAAGAAATTCAAGGTGTTCGTGAAGCATACGTCCATCTTATGCATTGTGCTGATAAACCAATGTTAGTTAGAGCAGAAGATTACAGGTCTCACGCTTTTATGTATGGTTTTAATTTACAAAAATTAGAAAGTGCAAATTATACTGGTATGAACCTTAAAAATAATTCAAATATGGTTGTTAAAATAAAAGCGTTGGAGGGTTCAACATTATATAGCGCTCCTGGTAAAATGGCTGAGAGAATTTATATGCTCTTGGTTCATGAGTGCATTCTTGAAATCCGCTCAAATTCTGTATCATTTTATGATTAAAATAAAAAAATATGATATTATTAATTTTCTAATTAATAATATAATATTATGAGCAAAAACTTAATGAATATCTTTGATATTACAGCAAATAGAATTAGGCAAGTAAAAGATGGAGCAGTCAATGATATAGAAGACCTTTACGCGAGTAAATCTGACATTCAAACAGTATTAGATAGTAAAGCAGACCAAGCAGATACTTACACAAAGGAACAGATAAACGCGAATTTTTATGATATAACTGAAACATATGACAAAACAGAAATTAATGTATTATCAAATAATATTAGTTCAAATTCTTTTTTAATAGGTAATCTGACAATAACTTCAAATACAAATTTTAATAATATTTCATTAAATACAAGTTTAATAAATAATTTAAATTCTACTATGACAACTAATTTTAATAATATTTCTTCAAATACTAATTTAATTAATACAAATTTTAATAATATTTCATTAAATACAAGTTTAATAAATAATTTGAATTCTACTATGACAAGTAATTTTAATAATATTTCATCAAATTCTCATTTAATTAATACAAATTTTAATAATATTTCTTCAAATACAAATTTAATAAATAATTTAAATTCTACTGTATCAACTAATTTTAATAATATTTCATCAAATTCTCAATTAATATCTCAATTACAAACAGGTTCATTTGATAGTAATTTATATTACAATAAAATAACAACTAATAATTTATTAACAGATAAATTAAATACATCAGTATTAAATAATACATTAATTCATAATATAACAACTACTTCAATTTTCAAAATAGCAAATTTTGGAAATTATAATAATTTCTTTGAAATGTATAATAATTATTTTGATAGTTATGTTTATGGAAACTTTAAGTGGAGCAACTATGTTTTTAAATCAAAGAGGTTTTGGAAATGTAGAAATTAATAATTCTTCAACTTTTCAATATGATAAAATATTATTAAATCATAATACTACAATATTATCTAATTTACAAGTATCAGGTTTATTTTCGTGTTCATCTATTTTAGATATAGCAGGTTCTGATGCTAGATATGTTTTACAATCAGATGGATTAAGTGGATTAATAACAGGAAATACAAATACAATTAATTCAATAATTACTAGTAATAATTCACAGGATACATCATTAGGACAAAAGTTAGATAAGATAGATACTAACGCTCAATCAGTAGCAGGTGCTATTAATTTTAGTGATAATACAACTTTACACAGTAATTTAAATATGTTGACTACTGGTTCTATAATATGTAATAAGTTTATTACTACATCGTCGCCTAATGTTGGATTGCAAATGACTTTTCAAATGTTTAATAGAGAGTTCAATATTAATAGAGATTGCAGAATGTGGATGAGTAGCTCTGGAGGACAATGGGAAACACAGATAGGAGATGCTAATGTTGGAAGAGTGTGGGTAAAAGATAGGTTTGGTTTAGGTGCTGTTGGTGTTAATGGTTATGTTTTAAACTGTGCCGGAAAATCGAGATTTACTGATGCAGTTGATTTTATAGGGACTGACTAGGCAGTAAATCTTAACAATGGTTCATATTTGAATTTTAATAATAATGGTTCAATACGAAGATATACTCCCAGTTCTATTGAAGGCTTATATATGTCTCATGATGATTTTGTAGCCATTAGTGTTGGTGATGTTACAAATGCTTCCAATCAATATATGATGTGTGATGGATTAGTTAATAAAACTATTTTTAGTATCCCTATTGATGTTTTAGGTAATATTTATACGAATGCTGATGTTAATTGTGATAATGTTAATATTGCTACTGATGGTAAATTAACAATTGATACAAATTGTGAATTATATAGATATGTTAGTGCTTTTTCATCTTTTGATATGAGGAATAGTGATGCTAATTCTTCAATTAGGTTTATCTGTGGAGACCCTGCTGTTCAATCTAACATAGTTGGAGCATTTAATATTTCTACTGGATGGACTTTTAACACTTCTACTGTTGATGTAATGGGTAATTTATTTGCTGATGATGTTTATGTTAAAACTAATGGAGCATTAAGAAGCAATCATATAGCACCTAATGGTGGAACATTAGTAACTGTTGATACTAATATGGCAATACAAAATGCATATTTAGCAACTAATACCATTCAATCATTCGATTTAACAACGGTTTCATTTTTGAATAATATTTCAATGACTACTGGAACTGATATTAAAATGGGAACATCGGAAATATCAACTTATCATGATGGAACTAATTTATCTACAATTGATGTAATATTCAGAACATCAAACACTGCGTTTAGAGTTTCAGATGCTTCAAGTACACCTTCAGTTTTATTATCTATTGATAAGACATTTGGAGCTACCATTAATACTGGAAGTTTTACAAATAATGCTTTATCAACTTTTAATGAAAATGTAACAGTTGCAGGAACGAAAAAAATGTTATGTAATTTAATTGAACCATCAACAGGAACTAATATAGATTTAACAGCATCAACAGTAACCATAAATGGAACGTTTGTTGATTCATCTGATTCAAGATTAAAATATGATATAGACAATATCAAATCTAATTGTATGAATGTTATTAAAAAATTTAAACCTAAAAAGTTTAAGAGACACGATAGAAACGACGACGGTAAAACTCATATAGGATATATAGCAGACGAAGTATTAAAAGCAATCCCGAAAGAATTTGAAAATATTGTGAGTAAAGACAGAGAATATTTAGGATTGAATTATTTAGTTTTACCCGTGTTAGTTCATAAAGCAGTATTAGAATTAAATGATAAAGTAGATAAACTTGAAAAAGAAATTAAAGAATTTAAAAAAGAAAAAAATAAATAATTTAAATATAAATATATAAATATATAAATATATAAATATATAAATAATTAAATAAATAATTAATATATCTAGATATATATATGGACATTGACAGAAAAGTTAAAATAGAAGTATTATTTAAAAATGATAGTATGAGAGAAAAAACTTGTTATTGTGGTTGTAAAATTACTAAATTAAATAAAGATGAATTTACATTAGATAAATGTAATAATAAAGAATGTAATTTTAGTCATTCTAAATTTGATGAATATTTTAAAGAATTAAAAAGACAAAGAAGAGAAGAGGAATTCGACAGGCGAACACATAAGTGTTGTATGTTATGTACTCCTTTTATGTGGGGGTTTTGTTGGCCTATTCTAATTCCTTTGAATATTTATTATTGCATTGTATACCTTTGAATATTTATTATTGTATTATATTATAATCTAAAATAATAATATATAATGGGTAAGTCAAATAGTAATGTTGAAACTTCATCTATTGATGAAATTAATGATATTGATATAGAACAGTTAGATTTAAGTAATATTGATAAATTACAGTTAAAAGCAATTAAGCAAATGAGTGAAAGATTAGAAAAACTGGAGAAAATAAAAAGTGACAAATTAATATATAGATTACCGGTTCAGATTTGTAGTTATTCATTATTTTGAATTAATAACATTAAGTCATAATCTTAATGCTATTAATTTTAAAGATAAAAATAAAAATCATTAATAATACTTTGTTCACCATCATTGATGACTTTAATAGTTATTTTTTTTCATTTGTAATGAAATAAAATTAACCACATCACTCGCATACACTAATTTAACTTTATGAAGGTCTTTATTAAGAAAATAATAAATATCAAATAAATTCATTGATATTAAAGTTCGATTGCACACATGAAACCAACGAGTAAACGAGCTAAATGTAACAAATATATAATATTCAATAAATAATTTTAATGGTTTATATTTTTTACTGTAATTTATCTAACTCACTTAAATTAAAAATATATGATATTCCATTATTAATATTAATATTATCAATTTCAAAATAATGTATGTTATTTAATTTGTAAGACTTGTAAACTGGTTTATATTTATTAATATATTTTTTAACAATATTACTATTTTTTATTTTTCATAATCTAACATCACCTAAATTATAAGATAATACTATGTCTTTAATTTCTATTGGTAAATCATGGAATATCATATAAGATTAATATATATTTAATTATTTAATTATTTAATTATTTAATTAGTAATTTTCAAATATTGAGAAAACTTTTTCATAAACATTTTATCTGGGTTCTTTTCTAAAAGGTTAATATATAAAAAACTATGCGGTTCATCAGTGGCAGTCTCATATATTTTATAAATTAGTTTCTTGCTTTCATGTAAATTATCGCTTCTAACAATTGCTGATAGTTCATCTTGCAATATTTCTATCTCTTTAAAATTTCTAACTTTATAATAAAACAAATGACTTATATTTACTCTAATAATTGGTGGTACGGTTGATGATTTTTGAAGACTTACAAGTGTTGATATTCCACTATGACGACCTCTACAAAATAAAGAATTTAACAATTTGTTATTTCTTGTTATTGCTGGATTATCAGATACATCATCCAAAATTACCAAAATATTAAATAATTACTTCGTTCCTTGTTTTTTCTGATATTCAATTATTTTATTTTGAGTTTCTATAACTCTTTCTAAATCTTCAACATTGAACTCATCCCACCAACACGGTTCTTTATCATTATCTACTTTCAAACCTTCTTTAATGTATTTTTTAACAGGCAACCAAATACTATCTAAATTTACAGATGGAGACCAGATAAAAATTCTTTCAAATGCTCCTCTATAAATATCAAGTATCATTGATACAAGTAAAGTTGATTTTCCACTTCCAGATGGAACGACAATCATAGCTCTCATTGGCAATTTAGGGACGACCTCATGCTTACTTTGCTTAAAGTCATATTTGATTTCATCAATTGGTTTTACATCAGGCATAATAAAAATAATATTATAAATACTTATAAATAAAAAAAATATATAATATAATTATATCATAATGGCTATAGAATCTATTGATTTAAGTGAAGTGGCTAGTATTCGGAGGATATATAAATTTGGTGATGTCTTAGTTCCAGATACTGTACAAATATATTATGATACGATGTTATACTTTTTATCTGGAATTAAAAATTATAATATCGTAGTATCCAAGTCCGCAATTGAAAATGACAATAACCTAGATTTTAATTTTAGAAAGTTAGTAATTTTTATGAAAGATTATTCTAATATATATACAGATGAAATGATAAATAGTGTACAAGAAGTTATTAATAATAATATTCTAGATGTTGATATGCTAACTGCACTAAAACTTACTAAAGCTAAAGAAAATAATTTAAATAAATATTCTATTTAATATTAATGGACGCGAGGAACGAGCCTCGCGTGCTAACGCGACCATCATTATGTTATGAGTGGCGGTGAATAACATAATGGAACAGGTTTCCATTGCTTCAATCAGTAAGCATTGAAGCTAATTAGTTTGTATCTCTCTCGCGTGCAATGAAAACCCCAAGTGCTGTGCCCCACCAATAATCTATTATGCATGAAAATAATAAGATTAATTGAAAATAATTTATCTTATTATTTATATGACAATTATCCATTGCAATTGTGGTAAAACTTATGATGACAAATATTTATTTAAACATCTAAATTCAAAACATCATCAGAAATTTGTAGAATATAGATGGAATAAAGACGATACAATGAAAAAACTTTACAAGAAAAGAAAGACAGAAATGAAAAATAAATTATCTTATTATTTAATATGAAAAGGAGTTATACAGATTATATTAATATAATAGATGAAATGGAGAATATAGAACAAGTACTAATAACTGATAATAGATGTAAAAAAAATATGTTATTTTATTTTAGAATTAATTAAGTTTTTGATACAATATATTAAAAATATACATATTAATATAAATGCCAAAAAAGAAAAACAAAAAGAATAAGACAGGTTTAAGTGTTTCTTCAACAGAAGATAGCGGAGAAATTGTTAAAGAAACATCAGTATTTGAGATTGCTTGTCCTATGTGCAAAAAGATGTTAGAACTTAAAAATGAATTAGAAATAACAAATAATAAAACATGTAAATGTTCATGTATTCCAACAAGTTTCAAAATAAGTAAAAATGATAAGAAAATGAGTATTGATAAAACTAAAGACAGTATCAACTTAGAAACTGATGTCCATAGTATAACTTTTAAATTTGTTAGGCAAGCAACACCAACCGATAATAATGAAAACGAAACTCAGGAAACTGTTAAACAAATCATGAAAAATTAGTATTTAAAGAGTAGATTTAACATAATTGCACTTTATAAATATAAATAAATAAATATTTAAATAAATATCTAATTATTTATATAATCATAATGCCAACTATGAATGGACAAGACCATAGAATTATAACTTTTGACGATGAAGAAATTAAAGACCTATTCGATGGTGATAAAAACTTTGCTAGGCAATTGAGTATAGAATATTTTTATTGGTTAGATGCTAAATTTAACAATAAATATTTTATGAAAGGTATAACTAAACCAGATAAATTTGATAAAATGTTGAAGTTTTTTGAAATTACAGGTAACGATGAAGGTTTAATAAAATTGAAAAATAAAATTGATGAAAGACTCTTAGAATATAATTTATTTACATATATAACATTAAATTATTCAGGTAAATTATATAATAAAACGTATAATTAAATAAATAATTATCTAAATAAATATATATAGTAATGTCTGAAAATGAGAATTACACTATTAATGATTTAATGAAGAAGATAACATTAATTGGTAAAAATATTAAAACCTTAAATGATATGATTAAATCCATTGATGACAAAATGAAACCAGTTGAACGCAATGAAGATAAAGAAAAAATCGAAAAGATATTTCAAGCAAAATCTATAGGAAGACCAACGGGTGATTATCCTACAAAGCAAAAGAAATACTGTGATATGTTGAATACAGGAAAAATCAAACAACCTAAAAACACCACTTTAGAATTTTACAAAATTACAAAAAATGATGATGGAGTATATGTATTATTTGAATAATTAATATCTAAATAATTCTAATAATATGAATGTATTAGAATTATTTAGCAAGAAGACCTATACAAAATACCTAGCGAATTAATTTGTGAAATCTTGGTGAGTTTGACGGATTAAGGGTTTTGAGTTTGGGGTTGGGCTTGAAACTTGAAATTTCTAGGTTCATCCAACGACAACACAGTAAAAAATAGGAATTCTAAAATTTGAAAATGATAGATTTAAGGGGAATATCCAAAAGTGCGCGTATACGCTTGGAACAGTGCTCACATATGCTGGCAGGAGTGCTCACATATGCTTAAGGAAGTGCTCACATATGCTTAAGGGAGTGCTCACATATGCTTAAGGAAGTGCTCACATATGCTTAAGGGAGTGCTCACATATGCTTAAGGGAGTGCTCACAGATGCTCACAGGAGTGCTCACATATGCTCATGGACAAGCCACGCTGTGCTCTGGAGTGATTGACATAGCATAATAACTTCTTAATCATACTATAATAATAACATTTATACCCTTATATGTTATAAGTGTAATATATTTATCGTTTGTAAAGATTGAATTATTATAATTTGCTTATCTCTTTCAAAGTGCGTTGTTTAGACTTGGCATGCTTCTTCAATTTTTTCGTGCTTTGGCTGATTGTTTTTGTTTTGTTTGATACTCTTATGATATTTTTTGTTAGTATGTTGCTTTGATTTTTGTTGATGTGTGTTTTTGAGTTTGGGTTCTTTGATGATTTAGAGTGTTGCTGTTTTGTTGGTATGCTTGTTTGAATTATTTAATGTTGCATGCTGTGATTAAATATTTTTGTTGTTGGTTGTGATTATTTTTTTTGTTTGCTTGTTGTTCTGGATTTTGTTTTCTGTTTGTTGTGTTGCTGTTGGAGAAAAAATAGTAGAAAGAATAATTCTTTGAATTCTCCTTTTACTATTTTTCCCCCACCACCCCCCCCAAGAAGCCGCGTGTTGTTATCCAAGATTTTTGTTATTTTAAGGAAAGTGCTTTCTGGCACCCCGTGGGGTGGGGTTTCGCCGAGGACCTCTGCGAGGTCCTCAGCCAAACTTCGGTTTTACTCTCCCACAAGTTTCGCCGAGGAATTGGGTGTTCGGGAGGCGGGTGACCGAGATATAGCTTTTCAAAGGTTGAGCCTGGCTCCGAGGGGTCCAAGCCTGGCAGGCGAAGAGTGTAAAACCAATCGAAACACTGAAGGGTTTGTGGAAGGGCCACCTCTAGACTGCAGAACTACTCTTTTAGTGTAGCTGCTGAGGAACCGTCATTTAAGAGACATGGTGCTACCATGTCCCAGCACCCTTCCAAAAGTCGAATTTTTGGAATCAACAAGCCAAGCGCGGTGAGCTATGTCTTTCAATGTCCCCCCGTAAGGCATGGCCCTAAAGGTACAGAGTTCCCTCAGCGTTCAAAGGCAATTCCGGCAAAGGCTGAGCATCAGGTGGGAGAGACGTTCCAGAAGCATGCCTCAATGAATGCGCGCTTTCCACGCAAGATTCCATGGCCCTGGTCAAAGGGCAAGGATCGTCCAGGTTGTTGCAAACGGCCCTGCTGGCATCCCCCCGATGTGATAGCTTTCGCTTGGGAGGCAATTCCTCCGCTTCTCGCAACATTCTTGGGGGTCATGGTGTTTCTCCTGGGCCCTTGAACCAAATCTCAAGATTCAATGTCAGAACGTGGGAAAGTAAGTAGGTGTTGCAACAAGCGGACAGAACATGGAAGGGTCGCAGGCTTTTTCCTTCACCGCAACTTGCCAAATTGGACAGATTATTTTTGCTAAACAGCCTATGGTGCCCGCATTTCAGGTGAGCCTTCTACGGGCTCTGAATAAATGGTTTTTTCTGTGCGCATCGCGGGATGACCAGACAGTAGGCTTTCGGCATGCCACAACAGTCAAAGCTGCTGCCGCACAGATACAAGAACTGAACAACGAATCAATCAATTAAAGGAAAGTTCCGCGTTGCACAACTGAGGGGCGCCGCGTGTTTCCTGCCAACTTGCTCTGCTGGCTGTTGTTCAAGGCTTCCAGAGAATACCGGAGGAAATCCTCCGCCTGCGGGCGCAATTTCTCCTGGCGCCGAGAAAGCGCAGGGTTTGCAACACAAAAAGTAGCCAGTCCTTCCCACCAAGAAGGGTCCAGCGCTGGGACACCACGTATCGCCCATTGGGCAGCTTGAAGTCTGTAGGCATCAATTCAGGGCAGGACTGGTAAGTCTCCCAGAGAAACACGACAACTCAAACCCATTTGGCAAACACATTGTTTTCCAGTCTGAAACCAAAGGTTGTGCTTCGGCGCCTTCTCCCGCCTGTGGTTCGTGCATCACGCTCCCCAGAGCGAGTTCTTTGGAGAGTACTGCTCCAGGGCCTGTAGCGCCGATACGCAAACAGGCTTGTCGAGAGAGGGGGTTACGGGTTTGACGGCCGCCGTGTCTGGCACACGCGGGTGTCAAACAGGCTGGAACGTTCAGGTTAAATATCAGAGCAAGAAATAAGTCTGAATCGGCGCCATCTTCAGGCGCCATCAGGTAATTACTGGGGTTGGCTTGCAGGGTGATGCTGCTGGTCGCAGTTGAACATTGCAGGCGCCACGGGCTCCTTAGTTTTAGGGCATCGTTTTCCACACAAAAAGTAAGGTTTGGGGCACCTGCTTTCACCAAAAGGGCTATACCTATACCCCTAAGTAAGGGAAACCGCAAGAAACCGTACTTGATGCCATCCAGCAAACAAACACCACCGACAAGTGACAGTCAGACTGTGTCCTCTGAGTTGATCTTGCCCCATTCTTCACGTTTTTGGGTTACTTGGGCCTTCTGCCCTGTGAATTGCTGGAAGTAATCTTTCCGGTTATATACAGCGGCAGCTCACCAATGCTCACATGAGGCGAGGTATGGCTCTGGCTTTTTGCAAGATTTGAAACATATCTTGCTTCTGGCTCCCCATCCGAAGCGTAGAACATTTGCTTGATCAACAAAAGGCCGAGAAGGAGACAAGGACATTCCCGAGAAGGATTCGGCTTTTGCAGTTTGAGCCCAGCAGTTTGAGTCCTCGAAGCAAGTTTCTTCTTGGGCTTCGCGGCCGGCCGCTTTGTCGCCCTCATCGCCGACGCTGTCCGCTTCATACTGCCACTGCTGCTCTTCTGCTCTTGACTGACTGCTGCACTGCTGTTCCGCTATTCCTGCTGCCATCTCGGGCAAAGTAGTTTGGGTCCCTGACTGGCGTTGGCCTTCAAGTTGGCAGCACTGCAAGCCAAACAACCCAGAGCGTGAAACAACCAAGTCCCACGAAAGTTCATTAACAATACTGTACATTTCAAGATCAGTTGGCACAAAGAAACCGCCAGCCGAGACTCAAGGTTCGAACCGACGCTTTTGTGGCCTGGCAATTTACCTCGGGGAAAGCGCTTTTGCGCAACAGCTCATTCCACACCCACTCCAAATACCCGCTTTCTTCAGGGTACGAGGTCGACCCTCTGCTAAAAAAGGAGGTTTTTAACATGGAAAACAGATCGGATTTCCCAAAAATACCCTGAAAAAAACGGGTCTTTTGAGTAGGGGGTAATTTTCTAGGTCCAAGTTAGGTACTTTCACAAGGAGGTATTTACCCTTGAAAACCCCGGTTTTCTCAACAAATACCCCGATAAAACTGGGTATTTAGAGTAGGGGGTATCAATGCCATACATATCCCCTGCTCAAAATACCCGCTTTTTTCAGGGAATTGTTGGGAAAATATGGTTTTCCAGGGTAAAACCTCCTTTTGTAGAGGGTCGACATGATACCCGAAAAAGAGCGGGTATTGGAGTAGGGGGCACATGGACCGGCCCTGGCCATTGGCTATGCATCCGAGCTGCTCTGTACAACATGCCGAGGTATTGATCCACCTCGAACCGCGTGGATTCAAGTTGGAAAGTCCAACCCAGGACCCATCAAGACACCCTTGGTTAGTGCCGCACTTTTGGTTTGCCACTCAAATCTGGCCTTCCCCCCCCCAAAAAAAAAAAAGGAGCCCAAGAACCCAGGAAGTGAGTAAATTAAGGGCATGTTCTGATAGATCGAATCCTTCACCTGAGACATCCCCTGAGAACCTGATTCAATTGCTCCCAGCACCCCCCCCTTTTGCTTCGGGTTGCAGCCCCCGGGGGGTTGGTGGCCAGGGCTGGTTTACCCTCAAGGGCTTCAAATCCCCAAACCACCAACTCACGGTAACCTGGTTGTTGCGCCAACATTGTGGCAGGCGAATTCCTCTTTTTGGGCTGGATTGGTACCTAAACGGGTTGGTCACGATCCCCAGTGGTTAAAAAGCAAGAGGGCGCCGTTTTCGGTCGCTTACTTTAAAGGGACACACCCTGCAAAATATGTTTAGACCCTTGAGCTACTCAAAACAATTGGGTAATTGCATTGTTGCCAACCAAATTATGGTTCGTGGTGTCCCTGTCCAAAGGGTAGTTTGAGGCCGGGGCAAACCCAAAAAAGTGACTGAGACCAAAAGACTAATACTAAAACCCAAGGACTCAGAAAGTGAGGTGTTCGTCGAGGCAGCAGGAAAAAATGACATACACGCGCCCAGGCCACCATGTCGCGCCCGTCATCCGCGAACTGCTCGTGGCTTCGAACCAAATCCTCGGTGGGGTGCGTACCCCGTCTTTCAATACCCAGAGGCTCCCAATTGATTTAGGGCCTTCAAACAACCTTGAGACCCCCAACCACAAATTCGCAGGGTGTCTAAGGGAGGGGTCGGGTCTTCCATTGAAAGCTCCTGAGGACACCACCAGGGGCTGTCTTTTTCTTGCTGGTGCCCAGCAGGGAATGAGGGAAAGACCTCGATAAACCGTCCCCTATGCTTTCGTTGAAGGGAATCCCCGGGTTCATTCCCTACTCAGCACCAGCAAGTTGTTTGGGGAAACCGAAAGAAAACCCCACCCGTGTTAAGGGTATCCCTCAAACCCATTCTACTTGTTTCGGCCTTATACAGTACCAAGAGACCATCGCGGACTCCTGTCCTTTCGTCCCCTTACTGCCCAGTTTGGACCTAGAACGAAAGTTGATCACCGCTTGGCCACCAAAAGGCCAAACCGGGGCAACCAACAGGTCAAAAAGCTTTGGACAACTGAGAGTACAATACTCCCCAATCTCATTCAATCCTTGCTGACTCCATGACTTCGGTGTCAGCCAACCAGTTGGCCAATGGGCATGAGGAACAGGCCCGAACGCTGACTGTTGAATGAACATTACGAAGCATGCTAGCATAAAAGTGCATATTCTTGAACGCTTCTAGCGTGGATCTATGTAGATCTGCAGTTCATCAGGTATTGACTTGTCGTGTGATGCAGCACTGCGGTTCATGTACCACCCATTGCCTTCCAGTAGCCACTGTGCTGGGGAACCACCATTTCTGTACCAGGTAAAAAAAAAGAAAAACAAGAGAACAAAAAGAAAGAACAAAAGAGCCGGCGACTTCATTGTGCTGGCTCCAACCGGGTCGCAGTGGATTCCGGGGCAAGGGCACCCTTTTGTTAGTGATTAGATGATGTTCAAGCTGCCCACCTCCAAATAGAAGGGAAGCAAGGAACAACCCAGTGGGTGTCAAGTTGGGAACCGGACCCCCAAAGGACCGATTCCTTTTTTCTGCCTTTGTACCCCTTTGTTTTTGGGTCAAAGGCAGAAAAAAAGGAATCGGTCCTTCGGGGGTCCAGGGAGTTGGGAAAACTCTTTCCACAAAAGGCCCCGGGGCTCCGCAAAACGCAGGTCTCCGCGCCCCAAAGGCCCAAAGGACGGAACTGAACCACGGAACTGGGCTCCCAAGACTTCCCGGTAGCAGTCTCCCATTCAAAGTACGCCCAAAATCTGCAAATACCCACTCGTTTGAGAAAGTTCGAGGGGGACAATGCCAACCCCTGACTAAACATGAAGGCATTCTATATCCTTGTCCGGGCAAATTAGTAAGTGGTTGCTCACTTGGGCTTGCAACTTTCTAACTTGGCAAATCGAATATCCACGAGACCCATCCTTTGGTGGTTAAGGGGTGTTTTCCCACATACCCACACAGGGCCAAGCAGGTTCAAAACCAAATCCAACCCAATCCAAACCAAGAGGGGAGTAACCGACATTCATATGTCCTTTTGCAGCATACATGAGAATGGTGTACTGATGCGTGTTGTTCTGAGTTTTGTCAGGTATTTCACAAACGCCCCCATGGCAGGCCCTTCTGAACCGAAAATTCCACCCCCAAAAGCCCAAAAGCCGCACCCGTCGGAGCGTCGATGGTGCGCACCATCACCGGCACCAGCCACTTGGCATCCTCCGTCCGCCTATCGAGTCGGGGGAAGAACCCCACAAACTGGATCCCCCAAGGACCGGGTCATGTGGCTCTCGCTCCGGTGAGTGGAATCACTCGGTTTTGCGGCGGAAAGCCCCCAGTTCAAATGCGAAATACGGGCCACCAATGAACATGGAACCCACCAGACTGGAGCCCCGAAAGCTAGCGAGTACCCTCTGTTTTTCGTCTGGACCGAGTCTGGACCCTCAAACTGCCCAAGACGGGTTCTACGGGTGGGTTGGGGCCCAAAACTGTGGGGTGAAGGCCATTCCTTTCTGGGTAGTTTGGTGGTCCAGGTATTTACCAACATGACCTATCATAGATATACCGGAAAATCGCATAAGTCAGATCCCACGAGTGATTCATCATGATTCATCCCCTCCCAAAATCCTTAAGGGGCGATCGATTCGTATGTCAGGTAAGTGGTTGGTAAGCCTTCCCTTCTGAACGGAGACTCGCACAGGCTTTCCGAAGAAGCCCAGACCTGAACCCCAAAAACTGGAGCCAAGGACCGGGTCACTCCGGTGGAATCACTCGCCTTCCGGCAGAAAGACCCCAGTTCAACCGCGAAATACGGGCCACCAGACTGGTGAGCCTGGTGGCCCCGAAAGCTACAACTACCTCTTGCTTTTTTTATCGTGTGTGTTTGCAAACTTTGTTTTCCTCCGGGGGGGGGGGGGGGGGTAAGGTGTAATTTCTTCCTGCCTGCACCAAGGTAAGCATAACCGTGG
>CAUJNA010001781.1:0-55000 GCA_963377175.1 Effrenium voratum
GCGCCAAAATGGGCGATTCTTCGTCGATACGTTTGTAGATCCCCCTCTGGTTGTAGGTGATTTGCGTTGGCTTGCCCTTGCTCCCTGACAGGTGTCACGCATAGTTTTCTGGAAAGTCTGAAAGAAAGGGGAAGAACTCAAAAGGTAGTTTTGAAGGCCTTTCGGGTTCTCGGTCCAAATGCCTCACGCCCCCTTTGGGGGATTCACCAGGGACCGCGTCCTTGCTCTTGGCGCACGATTATTGCGCCCTGGCATTGTGGGTTGGGCTTTCGTTGGTCTGAAATGCATCCAAGGCGGAGGCGTACCTGAGAGGCTCCTAGCACTTGTCCGTCCAGGAAATGACCTTGTCCTGCGAAGAATTCGAAGTCTAAAACACTGCGTGCAGGCGTGTGGCTGCAAAATAATGACCCCTAGATATGCGCCGCAATTTGGCTCCAGGTTGCATTTCAAGCGATGTCAAGCTTTGCCAAAGGAAACCCCTTTTCCCTTTTTTTCGGGGACCCCTTTTTTTGGGACCCCTTGTTTTCGTTTTTTTGTTTTTTTCTTAGCCCTGCAAAGGTTGGCTGGTGGCCTAGCCCGAAGTCCGGGTGGTTTTTGATTTGCATGAGCGCACGGGACCGGCGGGTTTGGTGTTCCGGATATTTTCTAGTGCGAGCACCAGGAGTTTCAACCCCGGCAAAATTACCAATCCGAACCAATCCAAGGAACAGCAAGCTATGGCGAATTTGGGAGGGACGAGGCGAATTTGGGAGGGACGAGGAGGGACAAGCTCTAAATTGAACCAGCAAATCAGCAGACGAGTTCGAATTGTCCATCGGGATGTACATTGAGATTCAAGTCCTTTCCACACATCTTCATTTGGTAGTTTCCTAAAATAGAGACCCCCTACAATTGGTCAAAATTGCAGAGTTCCCTTGATATCACTGAAGTTGACCGAATTTCTCCGTGGTTTCCCTGCCCTCTTCCCAGGTTTCATTTGGGGCATTTCCCCTGAAAGCCCCATCCCGCAAGTATCTTCTTCGAAGCTTCCCCAAAGAAACCCATTCCTGGCACCTGTGGCGAAGCGTTGTGCCGCTCCTCAGCTGGGTACGTCTCGGCACACATTTGCTCCCACCCAGCATGGTTCTCGCAAGTATTACTTGAAATCAATTAGAATAAACTCCCACTTACTTGGCATGAGATAGGTTGAACATCAGGCAGACTCCCAACTGGGGGGATATTCATCACGACGCGGTTCGTTCCCTTTGCTCCCAAGCTTGGCTCATCCCATCCCCTCCCCGAAGAAGACCGGCGGTTCCGGTTCCGGGTTCCGGGCTCCGAGGCTTGGGGAAGCGGCGGAAGCTGCCGCCCCCAGCCGCGCCGGAGTGGGACTACGGGCTGCTGCTGATGCTGCAGTTCCTCATGGGCTGCCTCGCCGCCCGGCGCGCGACATATTTCCCCCGGTTTGGGCGCGCGGGGGCCGGATCTGGGGCCGTGTTTGCGGGTTTGGTGGGCTGCCCAGTGGGGTGCCAAACCGGTTTTCCACCTTTTTTCTTTTTGGGTAAGGGTTTCCCATTTCAACTCGACCAAAAAGAGGGGCGCGCTTGATTTCCCATGGCCACTGGGCAGAGTGTTTGGGTGTCTTTTGAAAAGGGTTGGTCTTCAAGAGAAACCAAAGGGAAGCCCCCCAGACCGTGAAGCTGGCCCAAGTCTCTACCCATTCTGCGCACTTGGCCGCTGCTGGATCAAGGCAAGAAGTTAGAACTTTTGTAGAACGACACGAGGGATGTTTTTGTCACCGCCGCTGCAGAATGCGTTTGTGCTTGGATGAGCGCGGAGCCCATTCTGCTTTCCGGAGAACGTGCCCACGCTTTGAATCTGGTGTGCCACTTGGTCTGTGTGCTGGGCCTTCTTCAATGTCGTTCGTCGCCCAGCCTTGCGACCATGACTTGACCAAACGACATTGCACCAGCCACAAGGCGGCTCGGGCCAGGAGGTGCTAGCCTCTGCAGGTTGCACGCCCACAGGCGCCGCACAGGAGCTGCAAACTGCGGCGCTCCAAGTGCCCATTTCGATCGTGGGCCCAAATCCGAGGCTCGGGCAACATTTCGAGCTGGCTATGGTCTTGGGAGGGGCATGAGAGACGCGCCAAGTTCTCAAGAGCCGCGGGACTCATTCGCTTTCCCAGGTTCTGTATGGGAAGTGCAAAAGTGCAAGTTTGCGCCAACACTGCGCAGCGACACTGTGTGTTCGGCAGCCCTGCTCGAAAGCCATCTCCTGGCAGGAGGGCTCTCACGCCTGCCCGCAAACTTCAAACAATCATGCTTAGAGATTCCCTTGACTTACTAGGGGTCTAACATGGCACCCCTGCGGGGTTGTCCGCATTAGGGTCTAGCATGGTCATAGGACCATCCTGGACCTTGCTGAACCATCTTAGCCTCCCTCTTCATTCCCGGGCAAACCTAAACCCCAAAACATCACAACACATGACCGACTCTCCCAGGTCGCAAGAAGCAAGCAGAGGATGTGGTTGGAGTGGAGACATAAATGGCAAGGCAAGTGCTTCACACTCTAAGCTTGGCTATGTCGAAGCTGACGCTCCAGCCATCATCATGTCTGCCACGGCTGCGTTTGCAAATGTGGCGCTTGCGGTGCACTCCATGCACTCGCAAAGGGTAGTCAGGCTGCGGAGTTGACAAGCTCAGGTAATTGAAAGTATGAAGAACAGTCACTTCTTTAGGGCCAGGTGACAGGGTTCCAAAATTTGCAGTTTGAAGAGCCGTTTGAAGTTTGCAGTTTGCAGAGGACAGGGTGACATGTTTGCAGTTTGCAGTTTGGCTTGAAGGGCCGTCAGCCCCAATCTCCTTCGCCAAGCCAAGTCCCAGCTTGTGCGAGGAAAAAAAAAAACAGGCGCACTTGCGTCAGGCGCCAGCCCCATTCGCTTCGAAGCGTTTGGGAAGTGGACCTACGTGGTGTGTTTTGAAGCATTTGGTTTTGGCCATGCTGCCCACCAGGCTGACAGAATCTGCCGGAAACAGCTGGAAGCGGTGGCTTGCACGAATGTGGCTTGCAAGTTGCAGCTTGTGCCTTCTTGCGAGCGCTGCAGTGACAGTAGCGCTGCGGGTCAATCGCTCCCGGTCCAGAAGTGCTCGGCTTATCACCAGCTGCGCTCCAGCAGCGGACAGAAGATCGTGGGGCCCATATTGCCCGGCAAATGCCGAGAGTCAAAGATGCACGCCATGACCCTTTGCAAAGGTGGCATGGCTTGGCAAATTCCGACTGGCAAAATGCTCAAGTGGGATATCCGACCATTCTTGGCCCAATACTTCACAGAGCCGATCCCGAGCTAAAAAGCTGCAATAGGATTCACACCGACAGACCAAAATCACCGCGGAGTGTTTTGTTCATCTCACAGATCGACCCTGTGCGGCTCCTGCAAGTTGACCAAGGGAACTGCAGAAGTGAGAAGTCTTGTGTGAAAAAGTCTATCAGTTTTCACTAGCATGTATATACCTCATGTGATCAGTGTTGGCCATGAGTGTCATGTGTCATGCGCCTGTCACGTGACATGTGTCAAATCAGAAAGATCGGAGCGTCCCAACTGGTCGCCCCTTTGCGCACCGAGCTCCACAGCTCAGGTGCTCACGATCCTGGCAGCTGGCGTGCTGATCTCCTCGCGGCTGGCGGATACCTACTGGTACATGAGGCCGCCATGCGGCCATAGATTCAAATAAGGAACCTGCTGGAAAGTGGTTGGTGGACATAAAATCCGACCTAAATGATGTCTATGAGAGGGTCCCCGATTGAGAATCATGCCCATGTGTCAATGGTGTGCGTATTTTTGTTGGGAGACCCTCCAGCTCGATCCCTGAGTTGTGTTTCGGGGACTAGTCGCTTTTTGGGCTTGGGCCTGCTTGGTGGTAAACGAAAAGTATGGACTTTTGCCGACCCATCCACGAAGCGAGTAAGGGTTTGGTATTTTGTTAAGGGAAAATCAAAAGAACGTCTTTGAACGATTTTGATGACCCCTATTCTGAGACAAACCCAGACCATTGACCCAGCAAATCGAATTTGAGAATCCCGGTGAGACGAGCATGACAGAGCCGCGGTTATCCCCTGACTTAAACAGGATGTTACTTGGCGTTTTACCATGTGCCAACTGACAACAACATTGGAGTAGGGGGATTTCCTTTCTTTGTAACGGGAGCCGGCTGCCCTGGATGGGTGTGTGTGTGTGTGCGTGTTCCTACTGGTAGTGCCCTTTTTCCGGGGGGGGGTGGGGGGGGGTGGGGGGGGGTTGGCCAAGGGGAACACAGAGGAAACTCACAACATTTTGGCAGGGCTTCCTCCATTCCCCTTTTTGGAACCCGGTTTCCACCAGTAAATTGATCAACTTTTCCGGGGCAATCCAGTGACTCCTTGGGGGCACACCGAACGGAAGCGTCATGCGGAAAGAGCTTGCCATAAGCTGAAGTTCTGAGATTTATCCGCTCGTGGCATTCTCGTTGGGAGCCAAGCTGTGCTTTCTACCTGAGTCGTCTTTCTTGTTTTGGGCCCAAAGCACCCAAGTGGCCGAAGCACGGGGAAACTCCGACTTTGAAACCCGGTCGGCAGTTTCGGCGGCGGTTCCCAAAGGAAGCTGGTTGGTTTCCTTCTCGTTTGCTTCTTTAAAGCCCAAACACCTGTTTGGGGGGGTGGTGCCCAGCTTGGGTGTGTCTCAAAATGTGGGACCCCAAGTGCTCGGTTTCCTGTTGGCTCTTCCCAGACGGTCACCTTGAAGGGAACACAAAGAGGCAAGTGTGACCCTGAGGTTCATCTTCGACACCAAGTGGGGCTTCGCTCTTGCCGAAGGCCCGAAATGAGGAGACGGGGTCAGATGCTTTCCACGAACCTGGGAAAGAGCTGGTGATTTGAAGGGGGACGCAACTTCGGCCACTGTAGTTGTCGTTTTCTGAGTGCCAAATGCTGAACGTGCCTTTTTTGGGTGCCAAATGTGGACGCGAACCAAAGCCTGTGGCCCCTCCTTCGAAGCAGCCATTCGATATAAAATACACATACGTATGTAAGTGCATATCCTTCAAGCTCCAACCCACCGAGAATGAAGTAATCTCCAGTTTCTGGCTCGGTTCAAGTGTCCAACGGCAGACACAGGAAATCCTGGTTTTGGGTGAACAAACGACCTCTGTTGCCCAGCCTGCCCCCTTGGGGACGTTGCAAGGCTATAGCTACACCGCTCCCGTGTGGATGGGCGAGTTCGGGCAGATGGTGCGTGGCAACTACTGGTTGAATATGCTCAGATGCTCGACTTGGGACGGTTTTGGGTGGGTCACAGGGGGGTGAAAACATGTTATGGTCTCCGCTGGTTTTAGTTTGGCTCGAGATTCATTCACGAGTGGAATCTATCCAGGGTACCCTTTCTTTACCAGATCCCATACCCCGTAACACAACCACATAGGGGCAACCAGGCCTAGGGTTCGGTGATTCTGGGGACTCTTGGGTTGGTATTCAAGTTTCGCAAGCTGGGTGTCAATGGGTCGGGTTGGCAGAAGGGAAGTCAGCCCACCCAATCCTATGCTGAAGGTCTATTGGGCTCTCCGGGACCCTTAGCTTCTACGGTTGCGGTTGACAACTATAGGACAAAAGGAAGGCTTTCGTCTAAGTCCAACCCAATCTGCCAGAGATCTGTTGAGACTACCCACCTGAAATGTCAAGCAGCAACATCTTTGGACTCACGTTGCCATCGGTCTTTTCGCTCGATGAAAAAAGAGAGTGTAGATCCACAGCTTGATCCAGAGATTACTGGTGACCGGTTCCTTTTCAATTTGAACATGAGGTGCCAAAGCACCAAGATGCAAAGATTTCCCGGAATTCATCTCCGATTATACGTCCCTTGCAACATCACCCCTTCAACCAAAACAGCTCGCATGAAGTTGCCAACCAAATGGCGAGATACCCCCCCGCACCCACCCCCACTCACCTGGGCCCAAGCTAGCAGCCACAAGAGAGACCCATTTATGGATCCCGAAACTTGAGCGCCAATTGAGGGTTCAAAGAATGGGTGTGTTTTTTGGCCCCCGCATTAAAAGGAGTTGCATCAAAAGGCACGTTGGGACTTGGTTTTTGATCAACCCTCAGAGTGTTTCTCAAAACGGGATTCGGAAAAGTCCCCTTTGGGTTGGTATTCAAAGGGAAACTCAAAGGAAACCAAACGGACACCCATTTCAGGGGACGCTATGTTCAGAAACCCTCTGAATGACTGCACTTAACCTCGTGCATATCAGGTGTTGAGTTCCACCATGCCGGTGGATGCTACCCGTTACTCGTGCTGGTGTTAGCTAACAGAAAGGCGGGCCTTTCTAAATCATCAATGTCGGGGTCCTCATTCAAGGACATGTCCAAACGCACTTTTTTTTGGCGGATTCTCATCGCTGCCTGTGTATAACACCCACTACTGCGAATAGCGTCAAGGTTGTCCAACATATTGATGCTTTTCAGGTAAGCATGGCCAGGGGGGGGACTGTTTTCAGGGCACATTCTTGTCAGGTGGTTGAAGACGAAGTCCGCGGGGCAAAGCCGCTCCGAGGATATTTGGCCGACCGAGACGTGGATTTTGCGTACTGGCCATTGAATGGCCTCAAGTACTCCGCAGCTCGGCTTGCCGAGTCGCGGAGGAAGCGAAGGAAACCCAAAGGAACTGAAGCAAACCAATCCCGGGGAATGAACCAAACCGGCGAGTTTTCTTTTGGGGCCAGATCGGGAGGGGGAAGCCGGAAATTCTGCGAGAGGTTTGCCAAGGCCGAGGTTTTTGTTGGTGTTTGGCTAGCATCTTGTGAAGGTGCCAGTGGAGCAGCCGTTCACAGCCGTTCACAGCCGTTCACAGTCTAGTCATGGTTGTTGTTGGGAAACATTTTACATTTTTGCTTATTGTGGTTTAGTGGGAAATCCCCACTTAACTGCTCCCCTTCCAACGTCAACCAAGTAGTCACCTGTATCCAAGATAGACCCAAGTCACCCGGCTGGGCATGCGCACTGACGCAGAGGGATTTTTCAGAGGGAACTCAAATTTCTGACGTCCACCACAGAAGTCCATGGCCAAAACTCTCACCTTGAACCAACAAAACCTGCATGCTACTTAAGGAGGGCTACTTTACCAAGTCTGGAGACTTCGTGCAGTTTGACCATCCGCCGCTGGGCAACGGTCGAATTCGCGTGTCGAATTCGCGTATCTTTGGTTGAGGCGAAGGGAACTCCGACATCGAATCGGGCGCGGAACGGAAGCAAAGCCGGAGCGCGTTTTGGGGGTTCGCTCATTTTGCGAAACCAAAGCTGGATAAAAAGGCCGCGGTTCTTTACCCGGTTGGATCCTGCCACAGCTCGCTTTTTGGTTGACTTCAAGATGCCCTGTCTGCGGATGCCGAAGTTCGGATGCCGAAGCGGAGTCGAAACTCCGGAGTTGGGCACCGAGACCAAAGTTGGAGACCCTTGGCCCCTGGTGATGGCAAGCCTTTGGAAGGTGCAGAGTATCGTGGAACCTGGGAAGCCATTGCTAAGAGGAAACCCTCTATGGGTAAGAAAAGGGGATCCGCCTTTTGTAAGGGTGCGGTTGCGTCGAAGCTTCTGCTGCCTAGTCAGCTCCCTGGTCGAAAGACACATTTGTCTAACTCCCCTTGTCTTTGGTGGTTTTTGGCACATGCCACCTTCAAAACGGAGGTCTTTTCGTTGACCTTACAAAGCGTGTCCCTTTGGTCTCGAAATTAAGCAACCCCCCAGAAAGGTCACAGGCTGTTAAAAACCTGGAGGCGAAAGCTGTGTCACACGTGTTTTCCCCTGGCTTTTCTGCAATTTGTCATCTCTGGCTTGTGCTTGGCAGTGAACGGGAGAATTGGGACAGCATTGATTTCATGCATAAATGGTCAAAACCCAATGTTTCTTGCATAATTGCAGTTCAATTGCTCGAACATCTGAACCGACAAGCTGCAGCCAACGATCACGGCTGAAATCCTTCTCAATGGGAAGCCGCTGCCTCCAAACAAGCTACGCATGTAGCGAAACACATCAGAGTGAAGCTGGGTTGTGATATAGTCTTGCAATGATTGCCACCCTCTGTCCATACATTGAGTCCCCACTATGAAACAAGCGGGTTGTTGCGTGCTCTGGTCACAGAGACTCTTCTAGCAAACTCATGTTTGCTGGGATGGACATTGGTGGCTCTCAGATGCTTTTTGCCAGCGTCACCCCCCCTCCCTGGCTCACAACTGCAACTCGACACATCACAGCCCAAAAGCAACAAACAGCAAGAACAAAGCACCAAAAGTACCAGGTTTTTTTACCAGCCTGTTTCCCCCCAAAAGGGTACCAACTCAAACCAACGACACACACACACACACACACCTAATTCGTGGTTTGATTTTGTGGTTTAATTTGGGTTGATTTCCCATTTACAAAGGATAACGTGGAGAGCAAGAGACTCCTTTGCTTCCGCATGAGCACCGAGAAACCCATCAACTTTGGTTTTACCAACGATGGCCATAAAAGATCTTACTACAAGCTCGTGAAACCAAAAAGTAGAACCAGGCAGCCGCCTACAAAAACGCCCCAATGGGGGGGCGAGGTTGCGCTCTACTTGCATGAGAAACACGTACAAATCCGAGGTTGTTCCCCTATTTGGGTCATTCCCATGACTACTGTGTCATTATGAAGCGGAATCCCTAATCCGCGGCACATTCTTCCTGCAAAGCCCCAAATTGGGTATCCCTGTATATCGTTTTTCATGATCCTAATCAAGAGCGAAATCCGCCCACCATGGGAAAACAACCCCCCCCCCCCGCCCACTTATCGCCTTCCCAAAACAGGGAAGGAAGCTGATCACGGGAAGGACTCGCGTAGCTCAGGCGATGGGAGGACGAAGCCTTTGGCCTGCTCATGCCGAGCCCTCGGTTTTGAGCCGACCGCCGTTTTGGTGGGTGGTTGCCGACCGCCGTTTCGGTCGCCTTGGGTCGGAGTTTCGGTCCAAGTGGCGATGCTCGTTGCTGGACTCACTGGTGGTTATAGAATACCACCAGATGTCGTTAATGTTGGAGTGAGCGTCCGTTTCGGGGGCGGCAAAGGGACTCCCAAAGGAAACAGTTGTTTGTTATGAAAAACACGATTTTCCCAATTTCGAGCTTCTTCGAACCCAGCTTGTGTGTGCAGAGCTGTCCTTGCTGTTCCAAAATCCCTCTTTGTGATCCCGGTGGACCCTAGTTACCACTATAGTAGGCAACTGGCCATTTTCATTTCATGCTTTCTTCAGCGTGGTTTCTCTGGTTGCCTACCACACCGTGAAACGGAATCACGCCCCTTGACACATCTCTCATTCTTCCCCAGGCCTTTTTGACACTTTAACCCCCCACCCCCCCCCCCACTCCCCCCGGTCAGGCGGTCAGGTTGCTGTGCGCGTCAAAGTTCATGGGTGCACAGCAACTCCCCCCCCCCGGTCTGCAGGCTGCTGTGCGCCTCAGAGTTGGGATGGGAGCACAGCAACCCCTGGAGGTCGAAGGATCAATCTGAGGCCATGATTCTTCGCATCATCCAGGCTACCACTCCGCCACCAGGCTACCACTCCTCCCCCGGGAAAAAGAAGAAGAAGAAGAAGAGCCTCAACCAGGCTACCCCCCCCCCCCCAAAGAAAAAAATGAAACAAACAAACAAACAAACAAACAAACAAACAAACAAACAAACAAACAAACAAGCAAGCAAGCAAGCAAGCAAGCAAGCAAGCAAGCAAGCAAGCAAGCAAGCAAGCAAGCAAACAAACAAACAAACAAACAAACAAACACAAACAAGCAAGCAAGCAAGCAAGCAAGCAAGCAAGCAAGCAAGCAAGCAAGCAAGCAAGCAAGCAAGCAAGCAAGCAAGCTAACTAACTAACTAACTAACTAACTAACTAACAAGCAAGCAAGCAAGCAAGCAAGCAAGCAAACAAGCAAACAAACAACCAAACAAACAAACAAACACAAACAAGCAAGCAAGCAAGCAAGCAAGCAAGCAAGCAAGCAAGCAAGCAAGCAAGCAAGCAAGCAAGCAAGCAAGCAAGCTAACTAACTAACTAACTAACTAACTAACTAACAAGCAAGCAAGCAAGCAAGCAAGCAAGCAAACAAGCAAACAAACAACCAACCAACCAACCAAACAAACAACACAACACAACACAACACAACACAACACACCACAACACAACACAACACAACACAACACAACACAACACAACACAACACAACACAACACAACACAACACAACACAGCACAGCACAGCACAGCACAGCACAGCACAGCACAGCACAGCACAGCACAGCACAGCACAGCACAGCACAGCACAGCACAGCACAGCACAGCACAGCACAGCACAGCACAGCACAGCACAGCACAACACAGCACAACACAACACAACACAACACAACACAACACAACACAACACAAAACAGAACACAACACAACACAACACAACACAACACACAACATCAGATGAGCCGCCCCCCCCCCCCCTTTTCTCCAGCGGGAAGGGGAGGCTGAGTCGGCTCAGTCGACTGAGGAACGACTCCTGGACTATCCGCCACACCTGGAAGCTTCTGGACATCCAGGCCGGGTGCAACCTTTCTGACCATCGCAGATGGGCATGCGTTAACACAGGGGTTTGGATCCGTTTCCCTCCTCCCCCCCGCTTTTTTTCTTCTTTGTTTTATTTTCTCCTTTTTTTTTCTTCCTTCTTCACTTTTTTTTTTCCGGAGGTTTGTCTCAGGTGCCACGAGATCTTATGACTTCATGTCATTGTCATCTGATTGTCGTGACAAGGTCGCCGGAGGTCACGGTGGCGATGACTTGGCAATGACTCGACAATGCCTCTTGACGGAAACAACGACAGGGCCATAGTGGCAGTCAAACGTGACCTCTCACATCCTTGTCGGAGGTTTCCCATTCTCTTGCCCTCAGAACCACATCACCTCTGACAGGCCCGTGCTGATCAGGGCGTCCGCTTTCGGTTGTGTGGGAGAGTGCCGGAAGTACGTGCCTTGCCAGCTTCTCTCCTTATTCAGAGAAATCGTGAGGATCTCCAAGTAAACTAACAAAGGCCATGCGGGCCGTCCTGTTGGCCATCAAAAATTGAGAGGAACCCTTGTTGTGATCTATGTCTGAGGGCTGAGTGCCTCCGTTGACTAGCCTCGACCAGTGCGGGATGCTTTGGAATGGCACTGTCGACCGAAGCCAAGTTGGTTCAACCATCACAACTTGACTTGTTGCTCAGGTGTCGTCTAGGCTTCGCGATCGATCATGGACTCCGCCGAAACAGTCAATGCTTCGGCGAAGGAGGTCGTGACGTTCAATGTCGGTGGGACGTTGTTTCAGGTGTTGTACGAGCCGACATTAACCCTTCACCCCAGCTCGTTGCTTTGCCAGCTCGCTCAGGAGCGCCATGGCGACGAAACCATTTTTGTCGAGGCAGACCCAGAACTCTTCAAGTACCTCTTGGGCTACCTTCGCCACCGGAAGATTTTCCTCCCCCATTGTGTCTCCAAGGCGGCTGTGCTGCGCGAGGCGGCTGCGCTCGGGCTCTCCGTCAGCCCACATGACATTGAACAGCAGTTCGTACCCTTCCCACCCGCAGACTCCTCAGCACAACAGCCACTGGCTGAGGGCATCAAGTTGCTCCTAGAGCAAGCTCGGTCATTGTATGCGCAAGCATTGACGGCCCAGCAGCAGCAGGTCGGCTTGCCTGAGGACGTGGCGTTCATCTATCTTCCGGACCTCCGCAGGCATGAGCACTTTCTGAAACAGGACTGGGGCGACGCAGAAAGAGATCACGCGTGGGTGGCCTGCGGCCAATGTGGCACGTGGTATTGGGCTGACAGGTCGCCCAATCAGCGGAGTGGGAAGTACTTCGAGACACAGACGAAGTGCCCCCGAGGCCATTGAGTGCAGCTTAGCATAGCTGGGCTGTTAGCGGGCAATTTTGGAGATTAGTCATTACACATAGAAATTCAACTTGCTAGTTAGAATCTAGATTGAGGTTCTGTTTTTGAATGGGTTCTAAATGGTTCTGGCTTACTTGAAACAGATTAATTGTGCTAATGAAAAGTAGGTTCTAGAGCCGGAAAAGAACATTTTGCAGGCGTCCTGCCTTGGGCAATTCAAGAACGAGGCCTGGAGTGTAGAGCTTTTGAGGAGCTTCCTGAAGCTTGTGTGGATGCAACATCATTTGAGAATCAAAACCCGATATTAAAATGGCCGTAATCCCAGAACCATGTAAAGAACTAAGAAGGCGGATATCCGCAGCTATTTATGGCTGCGATTGTCCCTTACGAAACCTTTATGTACCCAGGTTTTGATTGTGGCTCATTTTGCAAACATTTTGATTTTCTACGTGTAAAACTTCAAATGTTACCTAACTTTAAACCTTTAGAACTCAGGAACTTAAAGTTAGAGCCATGGCCTCGGTAATAGCCCAGAGCACGAGCGATTGCGAGCCGACGAGTTTCGGGGCAACAGTTCCCTTGGCTCGTGGCGCAAGCCTCGGAATCGGCAGTTTGAGCCAGAGATGCGTCAGCGGTTTGCGCGCTTCTGGGCCCGGTGTCAGTTAAACACATCACTTGTGGGGATGCGCAAGCTAGTTGTGTCTGATCAAAACTCCTTCCTGTTACTCCAACGATGGGAAAGGACAGGTTGAAGCGCGGGGGGTCTAAGTCTGACCAAGGAATGGCTCACTACCTCCCATTTTGCCAGTTTTTAGGGTTTATCAAGTCGGAAACTGTGGTGGTTTCCCGCTTCGGGGGTGACTTGAATAGTAAACTTCTGGGGCCAGCAGACCCCTTCCAAGACCCACCAATCTACCAAGCAAGCAAGAAAGCAAGCAAGCAAGCTAGCAAGCAAGCTAGCAGGCAGGCAGGCAGGCAAGCAAGCACGAAAATCACAAAAGCCAACCTTCCAAGACCCGGTAAGAGACTCGCGGCCTCCGACCTTTTTTTCCGCGGAGGCGCTGATGGACTCCCCGGTGAAGTGGACCCCCGAGGCCTCGCTGTAGGGATTCGGATCGGGGGCGACGCCGTGGGTGGCCGTTGGTTTCCCTTGCACCAAGCAAGCCCCACAGAGCCGGCTTCCTTGTTTCCAAACCTGTACTAGCACACGCTGCACCAAGCAAGCCCCAACATTTCCACTGCAAATTCCGTGGGCCGATGCCAAGCTTCCTATGTGCAGTTGTTTGGAGTCAGATTTTGTGAAGCCGCGTGTCGGCACCTTCGGGCTTGCGATCATCGCAACGCTTGGCGGGGCGACTTTTGCCGTTCGTTTCCGCGCAGGACTATCCCTGCGTGCGCCAAAGACTGGGCAGCGCGTGCGGGTACTAATCTGCAAGACTGCATGCATGCGGCGCCGGGCGCCGGGAGCTGAGTGGCTTCGGCGTCGCGGATTTGTTGGAGTCGCGAAGGCCCTCAGTCAATATCCCTCCCTTTTTCTTGTTTTTTTTTTTTTTTTTTTTTTTTTTTCTGGGGGGGGGCAAGGGTTTCCCTGAATCAACCACAGGGTGCCAGTTCCTTTCTTCCCATTTAAATTTAGACGTTGAATTCCCAGGGGCGCTTTTAGTCGTGGAAATCCACGGCTCTGCCGGTTTCATTCAACTTACAGTCAGTGCATGGAAAGCTGGGGACATTCGCGTGGCACGAGAGGTCTGTTTCCCACCAAGCCTCTTTCGGGCTAGACTGAATGCGAGGCACATCTCTCCCTGAAAAAGGAGGGTGGCTCTGTATCCATTCAGCGAGGAGACATGCAAAAACGGTCTAGTGCCGCAAGGACAAGGGCAAAAACGCGGGAAGCAAAGTCACGCCATCTCAACCCCGAACAAAAAAACATGAGGGGCCTTTTGGTGATGTATCATTTCCCTTCTACCATCTTCTACCCATCAATGATGGACCGTGGACATTTTACGAATAAGGGGGCCCACGCGTTTCTAATTCATGCCCAGCTTTGATTTGTTCTTCGTGGGGGTTCGTCCCATAGGCCCTTTCAACACGGAACCTGGCAGCGCTGCCCTTCTCACTTCCGTTACGTGTGCAATGGTCATCAACCCACCCCTTTGCTTGGGGTTCACAGGGATGGTCATCCACTTGGCAGTAAGATTCCTTAATAAGTGCTATGATTCCCATGACTCATGGGGGGGCAGCTCCCCCCCAGCCCCCATGAATGAAGGGAGCCGTGCCCTGGGCCACAGGTCTGGGCGATCCGCCGCGGTAGCCGCTGATGGAGGTGGAGCGCTGCGCCATCTCTGGCCAATGTGTCGAGAATCCCGTCGGCGTGTCTTCTTGGGGCGCAAACCCGTGGTTTGTTCTTGTGGCTTTGTTTTCTGCATATGGCAAGGAGAAACCACACATTTGGAACACCACACCGTTTGGACCCACTTGTGCGCCACACCTTTTTGGACCCCAAAAGAGAAACCACACATTTGGGACACCACACCTTGGACCCCCCGCCCCTGGACCCCCTCAGTGCAAGAAGTGAATCTGTCCAGTGCGGAGCCTCGTTCTCGGGCGCGCTCCCCCGGGCCTTTTGAACCGGATCCGTCGGGCGGGCGAAACCAACCGCTGCGCGCGCCGAGCTCGGTTTTTGGTTGGCTCCAACGCCAGCTGGGGTTCTCAGATGAGGTTAGATGAACCCAACAAAACCTGGGTAGATGAAGGTTAGTAAAGGACGATCCCAACATTTTTGTGCCAGGTTTTGATTGTGACTCAGATGGGGGGGAAGGCTTCAAAATCCTCGTGGTGTTTTTTTCAGAAGCAGCAAGGGGGCGCCCACAGTCTTGTCTAAAAAGCTGGGGTCTGCGATCTGAACGGCAGGTTCGGCTCGGTTTTGATGAACCCCGCGGCCGCATTCCAATGAGTTAGGCCCTCAAATTTTATCTTCAATCTAAGGGTGGAAGTACATAGGTGCCCTCAAGCAACACGGGCCCATTTAGATGACAGGGGGTTGATTAGTGGTCCCTCGCTCGCAGGGTTACATGCCGGGATTCTTTTCAGCGGATGGCTGGCAATTATCACGGAATGCCAAGGTTCTGCATTGAGGCGAGAACTCTGTTTCACTTTTTGCTTAATCAGGCACATTCAGGCCGGTAAACGGGGGATTTCGGCTGTGTCAAAGTCAGTCTTATTCGCCAGTGATCCATAGCTTGCCATTTGCCACTCGTTTGAGGGGGTTTTGGGGAAGCGGTTTGCTTTGATCCACCAGGAAGCCACTTGGATGGCTCAGTTTGGTGCTTTGGGTTTGTCTACTGACCGGCCATTGCGTTCCAAGGCCCAGTCAGGAACACCCGAAAGCCTCACCAGAACATAACTGATTGTGGCAAAAAAAGAAACCCAGCCACGATTTTTCGCGCTGAACAAATCAGGACAATGACCCCCGTGATCTCGGTGCCAATCCCACAGCTTACGTCATCAGTTGTGTGGCTCACTCCCAACCACACGTTGCATTCTTGGAACACTTTTGGGTGGCTATTTGTAATCTTATCGCTAAGTTATGCCATCGAAAATATGAGAAGCCCAACATTTTTATAAGACCCTTATCTCTAAATTATGCCATCGAACATAACCGCCCAAACATTTAAACCGAACCAACTTTCATCCAGTATTCTATCGGGCTTCATTTCCTCGAGCCCGACCTTCATATGAGCCTAAGGATCTGACTCACTAGGGCTCCTGCATGGCTTAGAGGTTCACTTGAAGGTTTTGCAGGTCCCGACAGAGGATTTGATTGCAGAGTTCGGCTTTGACTCTGGCACTTCTGGCAAGTCAATTCCGCATGTGCGGGTGATTTAGATCCCTAGGATCCTCTCCGGCGGCGGTTTGGCTTGGTCCCTGCGCCCCGAAATGTGGCGTTTGTGGTGCTTGTGGCATTTGAGAGTGGAGAGGACGGATTTTGTGAGATTTCGCTTGGGGGATGTTCGTGGGGCAAATTTGAAGGGAATTGATGGGGTCCCAAGAAAAGAGTATAAGCCTCCCCAGTGGATCAAACAAATTCTTGATCACTGACGTTGTTGCATGCTGACCCAGGCTTGGCGCAAACTCGTCCACGCCTGACACCTGGGCCATGGCATTTTGCCGCTCTCACAATGAGACGCCTTTGTCGCGCCATGCAACGTATTTGCAGAACGAGGCGGAGGCGGAGGCTGCTATGTCTTTTCCGATGTTCACAGTGCGGTTGGAGGATGCGCTCCAGATGATCTGTGTGGAACCACATGAAAGGCTGAAGGAAAAGGGTCTGCTGGTGGAGTTCAAGGAGAGCTTGGGTAAGGCAGTGTTCGTCTCTCACCAGTGGGCCGAGAAGCATCATCCAGATCCTACTTTCGCGCAGTTCAGCGTTTTCCAAGATGCAATGAAGAACATCTTGTCTGGTCGCCTTGGGTGCGTAGAATTGAACTATTTCACCGAGATTGTTGCACCAGAAGCCAAGCCCCTGCGAACACAAGAGCTGCGATCTGCAAAGCTGCTTATTTGGTACGACTACTTTTCATGCCCGCAAGACTCCAAGGGCTTGGAGAGCGACCTGGCCAAAGCGATCGCGAGCATCCCCTCGTATGTTGCGACGTGCTCCTTCTTTTTTGCGCTTTGCCCCTTCCTGGAAGACCTTGCCACTGCAAGAGTCCTCAGCTTTTCTAGCTGGGCAGAGCGTGGTTGGTGTCGTTTGGAGAGGACCATTTGTGAGCTTTCTGAGGGCTCTTGGATTGTAGTCAAAGGTGTGGATCGTTTGGAGCTCGTGGTTGGGTCCCAGTCTCTTACCAGCCCAATATGCGAAGGAGAGTTTGCGGTAGCCAGTGACAAGCTCAGATTTGGACCAGTACTGTTGGCTGCCCTCAGGCGCAGAATGCAACAAGCCTTGAGCAGACATGATTTCGTGACATATCGGGTAGTGAGAAGCCTGCAGAACGTCTATTTGCGAGGTCTCGCTGCTGTGCCGGAGATGGATGATGTGCCCGGGTTTGTCCCAAGCTCCAATGAAGATTCTGCCTCAACCGTAGAGCGGTTTTTGTACCAAAATGGTTTCTGGAACCTCCGTGAAGTAGACAGTGCTGGTTTCCTGCCCCTGCACTACGCTGCTTTGGGTGGTCAGCCACAGTTGATCAAAGCCATGTTGGAACAGCGGGCAGATCCCAGCAGAGAGGGCAACCTCTGCTGACAACGCCACCAGGAGTGTCAGCACTTGGGCTTGCTCTCCTGTGTGGGCACAACGATGCTGCCAGTCTGCTGATAGAAGCAAAGGCAAATTATCATCAGCGTGGTGTGCTAGCGCCTGCCTTACATTTGGCTGCGTCCAGCAACAATGTGCAGGGGATGCGTCTTCTTTTCCAAGCCGGTTGCGATCCCAACAGCGAGTTAGACACCTTTGGTTCCCCAACAGCTTATCCTGCCTGCGATGGAAGTTCGTTGGCAGCCTTGGAGGAACTGGTTCAGCGAGGTGAACCTTTGTCCCTACTCCTCCACTTATGTGCTGTAGCCAGGACAGGCTCGGCCGCACTCGCACGCCGACTTGTTGACCTTAAGGCTGACATAGATGAACAGTGGAAGCCATTCAGGACCCTTTCAGGAAGACTTTTTGTGAGAGGCCAATCTCTTCGTTATCGATTTGGGACAGACACAGCTCTGACACGACTTTGCTATCACATCAATGGCTCAACACCTCTGATGTTGGCGCTTCTTTCTGGCAACTTTGAGATTGCCACGATACTCCTTCGTGAGGGAGCTCGTTTAGATCTCCGAAACACGCGGAGTTTCTCGGCTCTAGATTTGGCACATGGAGCCCCTGCTGCTCTCCAAGAGATCTTGAGGGGCGACTCCATCTACAACCGAATTTGAGCAAAGAAAAATTCTCCATGTATTGTTGTGTTGGCTGGGTGACCGTACTTTGGCAAAAGAAGTTTCAAGAGTTCGAAATTAGGTTATCAAGTTATTTGTTCCGCGGAACAACATATGCTTTATTTGTCTACCAAATTGGTTAATTATTTCATACATGTATTTTATATAACGTCATGCTCCAAAAAGTTTTCCACGGCGCGATTGCCTTTTTTTGTGGCTAATCGTAGTGCTCCGTAAATGTTTGTGATATCTTGCAAATTAGGGGGATTCGTTTATGGCCTAACATCTCCCGGATATCTTGATAGTTGGGTCGGATTTTTCCAAGAGGTCAGCCCCAAATATGGTCGAATCAGATTCGACCCCCGGGCGCTGCTGCCCTTTGTGACTCCCATGAGCCTTGGGTTCGCATGGCCCGTTGGAACCAGATGGTGAGATACTTGTTGCCGTTGCACCGGGCACGTTTTTTAACCCCCTCCAGTTGACACGAACAAAAAACAAAAAACAAGACACGCCTGTGGATTTCTCGGGGAGCTCGAACGTGGTTGGTCGCGGCATTTGCCCGCGGAACGATTGGGTCATGAAAAAACAAACGACGCTAGTCGCAGAACTATTGACTCCACAGCTCGCTTCGCTGGTTTTCAAGCCACTTTAGGGCTACCCCTACCAGGAGAGAATTTACAGGCCTCTCAGTTCGTTTGCACCCCATTCAATGTGGGGCTCAGGCAGAGACAAGCAAGCAGGATGCCTGTGCTACATGGCTCGCCCCTTTTCGAGCTGGGACCGGGTCAAAATCACGCAACGGTTGTCCTTTTGGTTTCCCTTTAAAATGCACAGAACAAGATACGCATGCAAGTATTTTCTGGCAAATGCCAGGTCGGATGTATGTTCAGTCGGCAGGGCACGTTTGAAAAACCATGCATCGACTCCACTGAAAAAGTACCCTCGCCCAAAAGAGGGCAGTGTCATAATTTTCACCCAGTGTGTAGGCCTCATGTTTTCTACAACCCAGTTTCCACCCAGTCAGCCGGAAGCCACGGGCGCGGGAGCCATGGACCGCTTCGTCCCTCCGCCGCGGAGGTGGGACCCTGAGGGGCGATTTAAAGGAAAAGCTTAAAGGAAAGCCAAGCGCAATTTCAGGGCACCACTGTTTCGAGAAAACGGAAGCCCCCACTATTTTGGAATCTCAAAACCGATTAAAGGGTCACTCACCAGAAGGAAATCACAAGGACAACCCAAGTTTCAGGGGATGTTTTGAAGGTACCTTTTTCAGGTTGGTTTAACAGGAGGCCAAAAGGAGAGCATTTCCAGTTTAAAAAATATAACTTGTTTTTGAGAGACCCCTTAAGTTGCGACTGAGGACAATTCAGGCGCAGTGAAGCCAAACTTTGGCTGAAGTCAGCTTCCCGGAAGTGGGGCGCCCCATTTGCCCGCAGCCAGGGCTTGAAATCCAAGTCCACACCAATCCAAGCCACGGGGTTGCTGACACCTCGTTTTCTTCCAAAAGCAAACACGGGAAAAAAGAGAGACGCGGTGAGATGAACCATTCCAAGGGGTTTTCTTCCTGGCTCCCTGAGAAACAAAGGCGACCTCCAGGTGGCCGCGTGTATTTTTGTGGCTTCCCTGGAACACCATGCGGATAAAAGGGGATTCCAAGGCATTTTTTTGCCCAGTCATCCGTTTTTTTTTTTTTTTGGTATTGCGCGCCAGTCCAAACACCAGACGTATTTGGGGTAACTTGTTTTCCCAGTCGTTTTGCTTCAGGCCGCGTGGCTTTTTCTTCTTTCCATAGTGTCATTTGAGTTGCGTGTTTTTGGTTTGGCTTCGCCCTGTCCCTTTCCTCAAGAAGCGAACACTCTGCTCCGGTGCTTCGGCCAACGTGCTTCGGCCCGGAGGACCCTGGAGCCCAGCGACGAGCTGGCGCGATGCCTGGAGAAGCCACCTGGGGAGACGGTGCTGCTGCCCAAGGCGCACGAAAATGGGGAAGCTCGAGTCAGTTGGAATTTTCGAGACAACCCAGAGGTTGCCGGACCTTAAGAGGATGTGGGTGTTCTGGGTTCTGTGTTGCTTGAGTAAGTCGGTCTGCTTTCTTTCTCTTAAAATCTGTTTTGTGGAGTGAAGGAATTCTGTAAGAAAAACGATCTGGTTGGCTGCAGAGGCCTCAAGTTGGGTTCTTACTTTCGAGAAAGCGAGGGGTCTGGGGCCTACTTCCCTTTTGCTTTGAGTTAACTCCAAAACCGTAGGTGCTGAAAGGGATCTGAAATTACCAGACACTGGGCGCTTCCCCTTTCGTTTTTTCTTCACAAGGCAGTGAGTTCGCTGAGTTTTGGGAAGCACGGGGGCCAGACGGTCAGAGTTGGAATCCTTTTTGGCCTGCTTTCAACCAAGGAAGAGAATCAGAAGAGGTGTGGTTTGAGTGCTTTGGGTTTCCTTTGTTGATATTTATCTTGTGTTTCTGGCTTAGGGTCCTGTCAGCTTTTGTTTGGATTGTTTAGTGGATGAACTTGAAGAGTAGGCAGCTCTCAAAGCAGATTGCGCAAAGCCCGCCCCCAACTCAACCACTCCATAGCTCTCTTCCTGTCGCAGAAGCTTTTCAACGTGCGACAAGATTGGGAAACTGGCTCATGATTTGGATGTTCTTGCCTTGACAAACTTTAGCTTACGCCGTTCGCAAGTGTTTAGGCCATATGGGTGTGCCTTTTAGTTGAGGGTACACTTTTTGGGTATGTTTAGAAGGGACACCAACAGGAAAACCGTCATTTGTTGGTTGGGGGGGGGGGTTAAACAAAGCGACGCCATGCCCAGATGGTTGCACATCATCCCCTCACCTGCGTCTCAACTGAGACTCGCGGGGCCTTCAGGGTCTAATCTGAATGAGAAGTCCTTTCCATCGAACGCCGTTGCGATAAAACAATTGTGGCGGTGATTCAATAGGTACGAATTGCCACAAGGGAGACATGTTGCGGGGAGGACACTTACAGGAAGCCAGAAGCGCGCATCGCTTTCAAAGAACCTTATCTTGTACCAAGGTGAACTGAGGAAATTTGGCCAAAGGTTTGATGTTCGCCAAAGGCAAGCTCCAAAAGCCCGATTTGGCTAGACTTTGTAAAAGTCCCTTCAACTCACGCAACCCAACCTCGAACCCTATCCCAGACCTTACACCCTAAAAGAGCAACCCTATCCCAAACTCCCGGAAATCTTCGGAGGCCTGCAGCCCATCCCATCCCATCCCATCCCATCCCATCCCATCCCATCCCATCCCATCCCATCCCATCCCATCCCATCCCACCCGCGCGTGGCAGTTTTCCTCCAGGCGCTCCAGATCGGTGGCCGGGAGTTCCGCTGGGCGCGGATTCTGCGGGAGTTCAAGACCAAGAGCCGCGCGCGCCTCGTGCAGCTGGCCCCTCGGATCCCATCGACGAGACATCGATGGGTTTCTCTCAGGGCAGAAGTATGTTGCGCCGTTGGGCGCAAGGAATGGGTGGGATACTTCAATCCCGAATGTTTGTCGTAGAATAGTAAGACCAATCATGTACCCTCCCCAACATGGAGCATGACAGGGGGGGGTCCTGGAAGACCCTTTTCCTTTAAAGGGACCCCTGTCAGGTTCCATGTCAGTTGGTGGTAGGGTTGTCATAATGGCCACAGGGTTGATTTCCATGTCCATTATCCATATCTCCCCCGTTCAGCGGTTCCTCTTGGAGTGCTGTTTTGGCGGGAGCGCTTTGGTCTTCAGAATTTGAACTTCCGGGATTTCCAAAAGGAAGTTAAAAGGAAACCCGACTTCCCTCCTCCCCTTTTGAGGGGAAGGACTCCAATCGGGATGTGGAGGCCAGAGACCTTACCATCCAACTGCCACACAATGGGGTAATTGCGTGTTTGGCGACCAGATCTTGCGAATTTTCGAGGGAAGAGTCCAAGGGATGTTTTCATGGAAATGTGGGACATGATATTGTTGTTTCTACACTTTGGAATGACAAACACAGCGCAAATTCCGTGCATCGAAGCCAGCGAAATGGTCGTTTCCGTGTTGTCAGTTAGGGCTTCCTCTATATTGCCGACCCCGGATGAGTAACCCTCTTGTTGGTTTTCGAATTTACTTTCCAAAGGAAACCGTGGATGACTCAGCAGGGGGTGACTTTTCTGCAGGGTCGCCATCAAACGAAGCAACGGCTTGAACCAACATCGACTTGAACGCATTGCACCACCCCAGGAGCCTGGCAGCGTTCTCTTCATCGTGAAATTCGAGAACCTTTTTCAGGACGCTTTTATATTTGTGCGCTTGCCGCTTGCTGCTTCGAGTTTACGGTACACGTGTGTCCCTAAAAACCGGGTAGGGGCCCCCGTCTGCTAAGGTTAAGGACAAGGACGCCGTTCCAACCTTGTGAACCTGTCTGGTTTTAGCCGCAATTTTAGCGAGGTTTCCTTGGCCGAATGGGCATTCAAACCATGTGTTGAACGGTGGGATGGATTTGACCCCATCGGTGACCTTTCATGCGTGGTTGCCCTTGTGGGTGGTTTCCATTTGAGCCGCAATCAAAATGTTACTAAGGGACAGTCCCAACCACAAAACATGGTGCCTCTTTGCATGGTTATTGGGTTCACCATTTTGGTACCGATCGGTTTTGATGACTCACGAGGCAGTCGAATCCTGGCCCCCCAAAACCATGGTGTATAATATGCCCATGGTTGACCTGAGCAAGCGATTCTTTCGAATCCTGGCCACCCAAAAATCTAGAAAAAGGTTTGGATGTGCTGAAGGATGACCAAAAAAGGCCCAGAAGGGGGAAGAACAGGTGAAATCTACATTAAAAAACAGCGCACATCCAACTTTGGGCATTGGGTGGGAACAATCCCCCCCCCCCCCAAGCGCGGAAGCTTCTCGCGCGGTTTCGCGGTTCCGCGAGGAGTTCGCCGTGATGGCGGCGCTGAAGCAGCTGAACCGCTGCTGGCAGAAGACGCGGCTCTGCATCGGCCAGGCGGGGGTCTGGGCCGGGCGGCGGATTTTGTCGGCTTCGCATGTGTTGGCAGTCCTGAAAAACCCGGCCCAAGACAAGAACGACATGGCTGCGGGTCAACACAAATGGTACCATTTTGGAGTAATCCCAATTGAACAAAACCGCAAAAAGAAGCAACGCAAAGCAACCATGCAACAACCCAATGATTAGAGTGGCTGAGGGATCAAAGTGGCTGAGGGGGTCCCGGTGGATTCTCTGTTGGCAAAGCACCGTGTAGCTCGAGAAAACTCTGAGGAGGTCACCATGGAATTCCAAAAGCCCTTTGGAATTCAATCAGAAATGAAACACCCTGAAAGAAGCAGATCAGTATGGAGCCCTTTGGATCGAGGCTTGAACAAAACACTTGGGGGCCACTTTTCCTTTTGAGTTTTGCTCTTGAACGTCATATCGCTGTTTTTTTGTTTACGCACTGTGTTCAACATGGTAACCTTTTGGAGTACATCATGAATGATTGTTCTTTTCTTTTTTTTAAAACACACATATGTCAACGTGTTTAGACACCCCATGTTGGATGATTGCAACAGTATAACAAACACAATCGCGGCTTGCCTCGGCGGCAAGCTCTTTCGGCGCGGTGCTCTTCCCACCGGCACTTTCTACTGCTTGCTGTGTCTCTCTTGGGTTCTCAATGCAAATTCAAGTCTAGGTTGTGTCAAGATCCCCTCCCTCCAGTGGAAGCTCATCGGAAGGTGTTGGAATACGACTTTCCTTGGGAACCTCCCCGTCCACTTCCATTGTTGGAAAGAGTGTAACCACAACATGACATCACATAAACCCCCGCTTTTATACACAATCTTGTGAACTATTTGTGATTGGATGCATCTGCAGAGTTCGCAGATGCATCCAATCACAAATCCCCCCACCCCACCCCCCGCCAACGGGTTTTCCCTCAAACTTTTTACAGCCGGTTGACAAGGTGAGACGTGGACGTCTCGCCTTGCGGTGGGTCAGTTTTTTCTGGAGCCTGGGAGACCTGAGCTTGCTGGTTGGAGTTGGGATTCGTTCCAAGCAACTTGTAGATCAGTACCAGTCTCTGCCTGCACCTGCGTTTCACGGAAAAGTCCAGTATGGTTATATTTGCGGCAAGCCTATGTTCTTCACCAAAAACCAGTGTGTTTTGTTGATGCTTGTTTTGTCTGTGCAACACCAATTCAAGACCTGTGGTACAACACCAACTTCCCCTGTGGCTTGGATGCCTGAAATTTTGTTTTGGGGGAAGTGCCTTGCAGGAGTTGGTGCAAGCCACGACCTTTGGGATCTTCCCCTTGGGCCAGCGCTTGGGCCTAGTGGAGGCGGGACTGGAATCGGACGCCGTTTGAATTTCCTCCCTTGAAAAAAAATACAAAGTCAAAAACAAAACGAAAACAACACACACACACAAACAAGAGGAGAGAGAGAGAGAGAGAGAGCACCTGTCAAGAGTTTCTCTGAATCCAGCGGAACTGTTTGCAATGCTTTCAAACAAAAGCATGGCGGGCGTGGGTTCAACAAGGGGGAAGCTAATTTGGGTAGGTCCAAGCGCCTTTCATTCATGGGGGTTTGTTTCGTAGTATAATGAGGTAATACGCTGTTATGGCCAATTTGGCGGAACCAACAATGCATGGGCAAAACTGGTGAAAGAGGCGCTGATGAATTGAGAGTGAGGGTCAGGGCATATTTGGTTCGAGATGCTGACCTGGTCGACTTCTGGACAATTTGACTGCCTGAGCCTCACCTGGGGACGCTCAGACAATTGTAAACGCTTCGCGGCCAGTCCGCTTTTGGCTGGTTTTGAGGTATATACTGTGCTTTAGTTTGCCTTGAAGTGTTGTGTATTAGAGTGAGTGAGTCAGCGCCGAAGTGCGTGAGCTGGTTTCCAAGGTAGAGGGTGGGGCGTGTTTCCACGTGGCTTCAAGGGCCAGGCAGAGAGCTACAGAATGGGATTGGGCCAAGCGAAGGTGCAAATTGCTTAGGGAATTTGACTGGTCTCCGGGGGGAATTTTGTCGGTTACTGGGTTTGACCGGAGGACCTTTTTAAAGTGGATTTGACAGGTGTTCAGGGGGATTTGATTGGCTTTTGGAGGGGAATTTGACCGGTTTTGAGGCGATTTGCCTGGTTGGACCGGCTTTGAGAGGGGGAATTTGACCGGTTTCAAGTTGACCGGTTTCTAGGGGGAGAAGATCGGTTCTAGGGGGAAATTTGACATGTTTCTTCAGTTTTTCGGGGCTTGATCAGAGTTGGGCTGGTTTTGGGGGCAATTTGATTGACCGGTTTCAGGGGGCGGAGATCCCCTCTCCGAAGGGATCTGACCGCTTTTGGGTTGAATTGGGGATGGAACCCGCGCCCAGAATGCATGTCTTTTGCAGACCTTTCTTTTCGGCGAGCTGGGCTCAGAGGGGTGTCCCAATTTGTTGGGGCCTTTCTCAACCACTGCTTGCTTGGTTTTTGTGTTGAGTTGAGTTGCGGATTTCGGGGTGCCCACCCCATTTGCAGCCCACTGACAAAAACCAGAACCATGCAACTCACCCGAAACCTGGATTCGCATGGCAAAAAGAACCGCCGCTCTTGTTTTGGAGTTGATTTTGAAGTGAAGCCTCTCCAACCACCGGATGGCTTTGAGCCGCGGTTGTCGGGAAAAGATCCACCCCAACTCCAAGCAAGGGTGAGGCCCGCCTGAAACCATCGCCTGAAACCTCCAATCAGAAAGTTGAACAAGTTGCTCAAGACCCCACACTGCTCCAGACCCCCACCTTGCGGTTGATTATCCAACCACTTCTGTGATACTTTTGGGAATCTCCCCCCCCCTGTTTTTTTTTTTTTTTGGAGGGGGGGTGGGGGTAGTCTTTGGGGTTAGGCCCTTCTTGCTACGTCTCACAAAGGTGGATTTTCCATTTCCCACAGCCCTTAGCAACTTGGCACCATTCAAAAATCCGCCCCCCCTTACATTGCTCAAGACCCCACCGCCCACCTTCCGGTAGTTGATGTTGAAGTGAAACCTCTCCAACCACCGGATGATTTTGAACCATGGTTCCTTGGAATTGGTCCCAACTGCGAGTAACGCTGAGTTTTTCTCCACAACATCGCCTGAAAAGCCTCTCCAGGCAAAAAGCGAAAGACGTTGGCACCACTCGCAGCATGCAAAGCCTTCACCGGGATCGGAGGTGGTCTCCGAGAGCTGCACCTTGCGCGAGCTGGCGCTGGGCGGCCACTTCGGGGACCGCCAGTTCCGGGTGCTCCGGGCGCTCCACGAGGAGCGAAGCGGATGGCCGGAGACCCGAAAACTTCTCCTGGTTCACCAGGGGGTTCTTTACTCCCTGTGTTTTATGGGCTTTAAAAGTTGCTTTTTGGGTTTGCGCTGCCCGCGCCAGTATCAACCGGATCCTTTTGGTTGGCATTGAAGTGCAGTGTTTCAGTTTGTCCTGAAGCGCCGTGTGAGGCGGCGCCGAACTGACAACCGCCATAGGTCAAGAGGTTGGGGCCGGGTGAAGTTTCAAGGGCAACGGGCTGCAAGGGTGGGCTGTGGCTCTCGACACTCCTTGGCCCAAGGGCTGAGTGGCTGGGTGGCTGGGGCCGGGCTGTCTGGAGGCTACCAAGAGGGGAGCCACAGACATCGTGCCAAGACAAGGTGTGGTATTTTTGGCCTGGGTTTTTGAAAAGGAAAGCATGTTTGCGACTTTTTTTTGCCTTTTTGCCAGCAACGAGTTGTCACTTTTAAAACCCGAAGGCCCAAAGTGAAGGGATGGACGACTCTTTTTGGGTTGCGGGCCGTGTAAACTGCAGTGGCCCTGGGGGTAGGTAGAACCGGACAAAGCAAATCCTGATTTCAAGCTACCTAAGATGATATAATTCTTGTTTAGGATGGAGCTAGAATGTAGTCATCACAGGCCTTGTCTCCGCAAGGGCGTTTCCAAACTGGTGCTTGAGAGATGTTGCCTAGAATTGAGCAATGCCCTGTCAAGAAGATGATCATTTTGGGCGACCGTGGCTGATTAAGCCGCCCCCTGTACGGAGGATCGGAACGAGGAAAGACAGAGCTCCCGAACATTTACTTGTGTTGGCCATTTGAAATACAACTTTTCCACCAGAGCAGAGAACCTAATCTTCAAGGTGGACAATATGAGAACCCTTGAAGGTCTCTGATTTGGGGCAATTTCTATGCTGCATGTCTGTTTGTCCATATGGTAGTTGCAGAGTCAGACAGGCGCCATCTCGAAGATGCCTTTGACCCCCACCAAACAGAAGCTCAATGGAAGTGGACCACCCAAAATTCGGACATGTGAGGAGCCTGTCAGAAGTCAGCAGAAAGCGCTTATGCACAGAAAAGGGGGAATGGTTGAGTCCAGTCCAAACATCACTGCGAAAAGCCACGTGGTATTGGGTTTGTTGTCTTCCTGCAAGGTACCCACGGCGGCTTACGGACCCTTTGGCAGCGCTCATTGTGTCTCCTGTCCTCTGATGATTACCCCGAAGCCATTGTTGAAGTCAGGACGCCCTATCTGAATGTGGACATTCTTCCAAGGGCCCCAACCGAGGAATGGCTAAGGCGTGTTTGTCCTCACCACTAACATGAACATGAGGCCCAACCTTGGGCGGGTTCCTACTAACATAGAACGTAAGTGTCGTGCCCTCCTTTTCACGTGGAAGGTGTGTCTTGCTTGGACCATTTTCCTGCGACCTTGTGCAACATTTGGAAGCCATTTGGGTAGGACCCCCGCAAGCTGGAACGCCTGGCCGCCAGCGTGTGTGCTTACCTGGCCTCCAGCTATGCCCTAGGCGACTCGGACTTCAGAAACGTCACTTGAGGTCAACAGGGTTATCCTTGTCAGTGGATCCAGTTACCTGGTTTTCTGGCTAACCAAGGGAACCCTTTCCTAGCCAAAAGGATGGCGAAGGGTTACCTACTATACTAAAAAAGGGATCCACTGGGCTTAAGGAGGACATGCAATTTCGAATGCCACCTCGAAGCCAGCTGGTATTTGGGTGATTTCTTCGAAGCCGCCTGCTTTGGATTCGGATCCTCGAATTGAATCAGATGGCATTTGGTCGAGTGAGCCTTCACTGGGCCCTGGTATCCTTCCTGGGCGCGGATTTCGACTGGGGAGTATCCACTTGCCTCAGGTTGGACAAATTTATTTTCCAGATTTAGATTCTCGTGGCAGGGTCCCCTTGTGCACACCTGCGGGGTTGTGGGATGTACCAACCCTCGGCTTGCAACATCTTCTGGACACTTCCCGAACTTCGGAACCCCTCCCCCCCCCACAAGTCTTTCCTTGTGCCCTCCCTTGTAGAGGTCTTTTTGGTCCTCCCTAAGCCTTCAACGAGAGAGACGGATGGTCCAGGCATCCGGGACGGCCACGACGACAACCTCATGCTGCGCCGGGACGGGCGCCTCTTCCGCGTGGACTTCGGCTTCGCCTTCGGGCGAACCCCGGAGATCGAGACCCGGCCGGAGCCGTGGGCGTTTTGTGACCCGAAGGTGGAGCAGGTGACTCCCGTTTTTTTTTTTTTTTACCGGGTTTCTGGGGCGAGGCCCACGGTTTGATTGACTAGGTGTTTCGGTAGTGCCAACTTCTACCGTTTTTTGGGGGAGGGTTCCCCTACTAAAATAGACTGCAGAAAGTTGGCAAAGGAGGGAGAAGGTTGGCCAAAAGGTTGGCCAGAGTGAAGGGTTCTAGAACCAAGCGTCGATAGGTGAAATGGGCGCTGCTCACGTGTACACGACTTGCAGGGGCCAGCACCCAGGAGACTCAAGCAAGAAGCTGGGGCCGCTCAGTTTCACAAAGCGAAAGTACTTGGCGTCGCCCAAAGTAGCACCGGCCCAATATTTTGTCAAAGTTATCCCACCAGTTCTAGATTGAAGGGAAATAAGCCCAGTTTCTGACTCTTTGATAGTCCTCCCGCCTCCAGAAACAATCAAAACAGTGATCCCAGACAGGTGCTCTGCTGAGTTTGATGCTCCAAGGCACCTGGCTCCATCAATCTATCTACTGCAAGTATCAGGTGGTCTGAACACCCGCCAGCTGGCACTCGGTCCAAGACAAAATTAATCTGGGTTAAATCCTGGCATCCCTTTCACTCCAAGCAAGCAAAAGGGTGCCGGCTCAATGAGAGAGACATATGTGAATGGGTTGGAGCAAAGAACGGCCCGGACACAGCACAATGGAGCCCCCTCTTTTGCGCGGTGTCCTTTCGGCTTCCCCCAAAAAGCAAAAGCAAGCCACCAAAAAAGGGTACCAAGCCCCCAAAGCTTCCCTTTTAAAGGCCACCCAACGCCTGACGGCCGACGGCCGAGTGGCGCCTCCCAAGACATTGACGCGAATCTTCGCCCCGAGGACGCGCCGGGGATCTTCGTGCCCAACTCCGTGGCGGTAGCCCTGGGGGATCGCTGGCCCCAGGCCGCGGGGGCGGGCCCCGCGGGTCGCAGGGCGCTGAGAAGCGAGACATGCGGCATCAGGGTTTTCGAGCCATGTCTCCACCTCTAAAAGTGGAGGGCGCGGTCTTATTTTTAGGAAAAGCCAGCTTCCCTTGGTATTTTCATGTTTTTCAATGATTTCAGTTATGGACTCATTGTCTTCCTGTCGTCGGCCATTTCCGCCGTTTTCCGGGCGCCAGGTGGTGGCGGGCTGCAAGCGCGCCATCCGGGACCTGGGCCCCCCCGAGCGCCCGCCGGCCTGGGACGTGCTGCTGAAGGTGTCGGGAGGGGACCCAAAAGCTGTGGCGAGGGGCCGCAGTTGAAATATGTTGGTTATTGTTTCTTTTGGGGGGGATCGTTTTCTTCTTTATTATTTTATTTTTATTGTATATATTTTTTTTGGGGGGGGGTTGCCTTCTTCAGGGGTGAGGTGTTTCAGAATAAAGATATGGGTGCGGCTCAAAGTAAAACAAATGAGCTGGAGGTGCGCAGGTGTTGGTCTTTGTTGCCGTCCAAGGGGCCCAGAAATGGGTACCGCTGTTTTGAGCCACAGCCTATGCACTACAAAAGGGGTACACTCAAGTTAAAAACGAGCAATGTGTCGAAAAGTTCGAGGGTGCCGTTTGTGGTGCTTTGAAGGGAAACCTAAGGGACACCACCTATGTGGGAAGTTCCCGTCTCTAGACTGGAGACGGACGCTGCTCACGTTTTGTGTTTTGTCTCTTCCATGTGTTGTTGTTTGTTGTTTGTTCCCTTTGAATGCTTTTACCCTTCCACCAAATCCCTTCTGAAAGACGAAAGCTTTCCTTGTAAGGGACGTGCATATTCCTGTTGGGAGGGTATGCCATTTTTTGTTTCTTTTCTTGTCACCTTTCATTTTGCTGTTCTAAGGGATCCTTCTCTCGACAACACAAGAATCATGGCTTTGCATACGAGATCGAGGGCAAAACTCCAGAATGGCTGCTCCTTTTCCCATTGGAACTCGCCCAAACCCATCATACTTAGAGGACTTCTGGCCTGGATGCCCTTTTTTGTGCGGTGGATTCTCCTGTTGTTTTTGGTGAAATTCCCCGTTTGGTGGATGTCTCTTTTTGGTGCTCCCGTTGTGGGGCTCGGATGCCACTCGGAGGTGCCGGAGCTGAAGCAACTGCTGCCGGAGGCGCTGCGTTAGGTAGGGAATGTGGTTGCATGAACCCAGGCGTTGGTTTCCGAAAAAAGGAAGCCACCAGTTGGACTTTTTTTTTTTTTTTTTTTTTTTTTTTTTTCTCAGGGGTCATTCCATAAATCATTCCCTGAGCACCAGCAAGTTAAAGGACCCAGGGGCCCCAAGTAAGGGCCAACATTGGCGTCCCAGAACGGAAGAGCTTCACAGATGATTTCTGCCTTTCTGGGTTCCATGCAAATTTGGTCAACCCAACGTTCTTTGGGCCCCTAGAGAACTTGTTCCCATGGGAGCCCCAAGGAACACGTTCCGCGCCTCCTCCCTCCAATAGCGGTTCCCAGAAGGCCCAAGGGGACCTAGGCCAACCCCCCCAAAATCGGGTTGGGGGTGGACTGTGCAAGGATACTTCGAATCCTCTGACTCTGAAGCTGCAGGAGGTGATTTCTTGAGTGGACCCTGTAAAATACAGCAAGATCAGATGCCAACTTATGGCCAAATCAGATGCCAACTTGCTGATCTTGGGGTCTTTGGTGGTTTTTTGGTTTCGTGGGGTCTTGAGGGAGTCGTTTGGTTGAGACCCCAAAGTTGCAGCTCCAATTACCACCAAAATCACGCAGCTCTTCTCAGCTGGAAACCGCGCAGAAACAGGTCCAAGCGCATCCATTCCCAGACCGATCAAAAACCAGCCGGGACTGAGCGAGGCGTTTTGGCACAGTGAGGCGAAAGAGTGGGATCGTGAGGTGCACGAGTACACGAACTCTTTGAGCTTCAGCTCTTTCGACTACCAAGCCTGGGGCCCAGATGTCTCGTTTTTTTTTCTTTTTTTTCTCCAAATGAGCGTCCCAAAACCAAGCCGATTTTCCGTTGGTCACCTAGTAGGTTCGGTGGTTTCATGGGGGTTTATAGGATAAGGGCTTTCCTTTCGGTTTGAACCAATCTGCAAAAATAGAGCACTCATCTATCTGTGCCGTAGCCAAAAGACCCATTTGCTTGGCCCAGTTTTTCTGCGAGACGGAATCCCATCTGTTGTTTCACAGGACCGACGCAGCATGTGGGATGATGCTGGGAATGCTGGGAATGCTGGGCCTACAGAAGCTGAACCTGCAGGCGATGCTGGTGATGCTGGCGATGCGGCAACCTTTTTGGATGCTTTTGCGGGTTCCCTTCAAAACAATGCAATGCAGGGAAGTGGCTGGCCCAGCGTGGTTTAAAAAAAAACATTTGGGTTTTTTCGAAAAGGACTCGGCGAATAGGCCTTGTTTTCCTTTCGGTTCCTCCCCGAAAGTGGGGCCAACTCAGAGAAATCATTCGCCGGACGGATGCCCATCCAAACTTGTCAGGAACTCAGAAAAGAGTTTGCCGGATGAGTGCCCCTCCCAACTTTGCCATCCTGTTGCCATGCGCTCAGGAGCTCAAAAAACCATTCGCCGGAGGGATGCCTCCATTTGCCATGCGCTCAGGTGGAGCATGCCACGGATTGGACGCTGCAGCGCGCAGCCAAGAACACCCTCAGGGAGGCGATCCGCTACGTCACCGCGGAGCAGGAGGCCGCGCTCAGTTGTGTCCGTGAGATCCAGCTGGGTGGTTTGTGTGAAAACGCTAACCTTTAGCGACCTTCATATTTTCATGGTTGGAAGTTACGCCGCTTTCCGGAAAGCATCCACAAAGAGTTCCAGAACCATTCATTTCGACCACGTATGTTTTCAGCTGCTGCTGCTGTCTCTCTCTCTCTCTCTCTCTCTCTCTCTCTCTCTCTCTCTCTCTCTCATTTGTTTCTTTCTCTCTCTTTTTTCTTTTTCTCAAACTCCCGCTGATATCGCCGATCTCCCGCGAGTTGGTAGGTGGAGGCCGCAGAGGCCTGGTGGCTGGACCCCTTCGGGTTCCTCAGCAGCCCGGTGGCCGCCGGCCACCCAGCCAGCCAGACCCCGCACTTCCCCAGGCGCGGCCGTTGGAATTTAGTGGCGAGGTCATCAGACATGGATTTGCGGACTTCTCCTTTTGCGCTTCAAACAAGTGGAAGAAGAAAATATTATTTCGGTGTTTGTATAAGGGTGTTTACCAAAACTTGGGTGTTTCCGGATGGCGGAACCATCATCGGCTGTACATCAAATTCCCGCTGACCTTAGGCTCCAGACCACACTTCTGACCCTAAGGTGGAGTGGGTTGAGGTAGAGGCAACGGGGAAGGATTCGGCCCCTGGACAACTGAAGCTATTCTTGAGATCTAGGGTAGACTGAACATGCAGAATCTGAACATGTGATCTTCGGTGTCCCAGATTTGGGCCAAGTTCTGAACCATGCAAGATTGACCCGCTCTAAGTGACGCCCAACTCAAATTGGGATTTGATTTCAGGAACACGGATCTCAAAGCTGAAAGTGTTTCTTTCGTTTCTGGGGTGAACCCCCATTCAACACCATCCAGAAGCTGGATCTGTTTTCTCGGTATCTTTTAGAACCACCCAGAAGTGCCCAGCTTGTTGTGTCTTCCCTTGGGTTTCTCATGGCTGTTCCACCAAAAACCCACCTCAAAAAACAGGTTTTCCTCTTAGGTGTCCCACCAAAACCCCACCAAAAAAGAGAAATCCCCGATTCCCCTGGCAATTTCTCCCAAAAACCCACCCGTGGCTCGCCCTTGCATCTTCCCCGTCAAAACCACGGCCAACGTGGACCACGGCCCGCGTCGCGCCGACGTCATCCGCCATGGCGCTGCGCGGCGCTTGCCTCAGCTGCAGCGACGGGGCCGAGTTTGCGAAGACCTGCCTCGAGCCTTGGATTCTGGTTGCATATATATAGATATACATATATATATATATACAGATAGATATAGATACATACATTAATATATATATATATATATATACATATCGATATATATATATATACATTAACACATATATATATATATATATACATAGATATAGATATAGACATTAGTACACAAATATACATATATATATATATATATATATATATATAAATGTATATGATATAAACATGCGCTATCCTATACAGGAACAGGTTGATGTAAAATTCGCTATCCCACATGTCCAAGGATAGCCCTCTTGTTACAAGAGATAGCAAACCAATTTCTGTTGCAGAGATGGCACATCTTTCTCCTTGATGTATAAACAGAGGGCCGCCATCTCTTGCAAGGCCAATGACAGTCAAGGAGATCCAAATGGAACAGAAAGCCCCTTGCTTGAAGAAGTCCAGAAGCAGGAACATCCTGCCCTATGGCAAGCTTACCGAGCGAGTGAGAATTCATGAAGGTCCTAAAAGGTTTGTCTTGACAGGGACGAAGTGGGCCGGTGCCTCACTGCCCCAGTGAAAGGGCTTGCTAGCCCATGTCATCAAAGACAATCCGATCTACCTTAGGAAGATCAGACACATTTGCATCAAGGGGCTGATCAAGAGAAACAGGCGCATTACGCGCCATCTCAAGTGTACCTGATGCGTGCACTGCATTGGTTTGCGTTGGTTGGGAAAGAGAGGTTTTCCCCCGGATTCGGCGACGAGCACCACCTATTACCTGGGCAGGCAAAGATGGCACACGAACTTGTCCACTAGGTTGCACATTCGGAAAGCTGGAAGAAACACCTGCACTTGCAGCACTGCTCGGTTCGGCTGTCGAGGCAGGGGCTTCGACACGGTTTGCGCTGCTATCCTGCAAGTGAAAACTAGCAAGAATTGCAAACGCTCTGCGGCGATCCTGCAACAGCATTTGCACTGAAATGGATCTGTCGGGGGTGCGTTCCCGGTCACATCTACCTCTGCATGGTCTGTGGCAAAGGTTGTGCCGATTGTTCCAAGGCCAAGTCTTTTGACACTTAAGACACCTGACAATTCCATCCGTCGGATGCGTGTTGCAATTCGAAGCAAGGTCATGCCCATTGGATCTATTGTGTAAAACAAGCAAAAGTTCGGCAAGGCGGGCTGGATTATGCTTGAAAGCAGGAGCATTAAGCCATTCCTCTCGGGGAAGGTTAGCTTGGGTGCAATGCCTGTATCTAATCTTCAACCGGCGATGTTTGCTTTCTCTGACAAACACTCCACACTTGCGACAAAAGACGCCTCCTCCAACCGCAGAAGATATTGCATGTCCTCCCGCTTGCGGCAGGGTTGTTGCCGACAGCATCGTCAGGCCCCTCTCCCTGCGGTGGCGCAGGGGGAATATTGCTTGAAGGCTCGTCAGCATACAAGTACTTGCGGATGGAAGCCTGCCAAATGTCCACCAAGACCGTGTGAATTAGGACAATGTGGGTGGCTAAGGCGGCATCAGCCTGTGTGAGAATGCCTGCGTACTTGAAACACTTTTTCGCCCTGTTGATCCTGGGAGCAAGATTGACAAGTCTTTCACGCAGGTGGCTATAGTGACTGCATGCCCAAGAAATATGTTCAACAGTGCACTGTCCGCCCACAGCACAGGAGCATTCTGTCTGCTGATTAAACTTATGGCGCGTCACAACATCTTGAGTAAACAACCCTCCGGTCAGGAGGAGCCGCATTACCGACGCCCTCATACGGGCAGTTTCCTGGTCTTGACTGACGGGCTGGTCAGGAGGACTGCGCCCTTGGACCTCAAGTTGTTTCAAGTACTGAAGTGTGGCGTCACGTAAAAGATTTTGCTGCACGCCCTGGAAATTTGGCCTATTACGCGCGAGTTGTTCGAACTGCTTCTGACGCCACTGCTCACGGACAGTGTGCAACCAACGCTCTACATTGAGTTGTTGCCGGGATAGCAGCGGAGTTACCAGGCCAGCAAATTCTGGCATTGCGTTGACCTGCCGAAGACGAGTGACCGGCCCGTCGGAGCACGGCGGAGCGTTTGCGGAGAAAGCGGCAACGACAGCGTCTCTTCTCTGCGTTAGACGCAAGGCGCGTTCAAACTGAACAAGGCCGTCCACGACACGGCTGAAGTGTGGATTAAGGCTGGGCGACGCCGCAAGGGCGAAGTAAGCGACAGGGCTTGCCACATACTGGTCCCGACGTAAGAGGCATCTCATGATCCCTGCACGTAGCCCGTTCAAAGTGTCGAGGTGGGTTTTCGTATTACACATGCTATGCGTGCCACATCCCCAAGTAAACTGGGAACGTGTGCGCAGGAGGGCGTTGCATCTGTCTTGCCAAGAGATTGGCAAGTGGCGAGATCTTTGAATGGTGCGCGACCATTTGTTCAGTCTCTGCAGTTCAAGCTGGGTGGCACTGGCGTGGCCATGCCGGACTGCAAAGGATCCCCCCACGAGGCGAAACTCAGGTAGGTGAGCAAAAGTGTTACAAATGGCATTTTCCAAGTGCGGTGAGCCGAAGGTGAAAGTCTTCTCTTTGTTTAACTTCATGAAGGTCCTAAAACAATGTTTCCTCCATTTCGCGTTTGGCACCTCCAAAAGTGGCGATCGTTCAATGGAAACCACAAGTAAATTGATCAACCTTTGATTCGGCAAAATCCAGTGACGCCTGCAACATTTCATGCAGTGATTGTAACATTGAACGGATCCAGGTGAGCCCTTATTTGGCCCTAGTGGCTCGGGACCCATGATCTTTTGGTGGGAGTTTTTCTGGACAATTTTGAGGCTCAATCGGTGAGGATCGTTTGGGTCCTTGGACGAATGCTCGGTTGCCCTTTGCGAAGTAGGTGTGTGTTTTGAGGAGAAAGGCACACCCGTTTTGGGGGTAAAAGGAGTCTTCCGAGCGAAAAAACGATCGAAGGCCTAAAATAGGGGGATCAATTTCTTATTTCAGGTTCTGAAAGTATTGTAAAATCACACTTGCCAAACAGGTCCTCAGTGGTTGTCGGAGTCTTTTGAGGCTTTGCGAGTCAAGGGCACTTGGTGTGCCCTATTTCCTCATAGCAACTGACAATATGATTGGTACACTGATTTGGGGAGGGCGTGGGGCCCGCCCGCATTTCCCACAAACGCCAGGGGACGACATTCCCTTTTTCGTGGGGAAGCGGTTTTTTTTGGAGCAAAGGGGCCTTTGCCAAGACCAAGAGCTCCCTTTCCGGCCAACAGCAGTGCAGTTCAGAGTCTTCTGCCTTGAGCTTGCGGAAATCTTCCTGCAGGGTTTTTCGTCGGGCCTCACTTTCGCCATCTTTCGCCCAGGTAAGGCGAGCTCGTTTTTTTGTTTTTTCCCCATATGGGGCTCGGGCCTTTCTTTTTTTCCAACTTGCCTGGAAGATCCCTAGGGCCATGCGCAAAGCGCCAAGAGGGAAGAGATCCCGTTTTCCGGTTTCGACCAAAACCCCCAAGCAAGTCAAGACCGTTTGCCAAGCCAGGCTCGATCAATTCCCTAACCAGTTGCTATGCTCAAAGGTTCCCTGACCAAAGGAACAGCCGCGTTGTAAGCTACAAGTCTTCCTCCTTTCTGTCTATTTCCCTATTGTGTTTCTTTGGTCAAAGGGTTGAGGTCCCGCTCTTGTCCATCCTTCTTTTCCAAAACCGGTCTGTAGCGGCAACAACGGGTGATCGCTGAACTCAACCCTGTGAGGTGAGTTTGCAGGGAAACAATAGAACACAGAGCTTCGTCACAAACTTTGGCCATTGGAGCAGGTGTAAGGCTATTGCTCTATTTTTTTAGGCGGTCTGTCTTTTGTTGGTAGCTGTTTTGGGGCGGTTGAAGAGGAAAGGCTTTGCTGGGGATCTGCCAGCAAAGCGTCTGCGCAGGCTGCACAAGACGCAAGCTGCAAAACGCAGCAGAGCAGCATATGTGCCCCAACATGGACAATGCCTGCCAGACGTGGAAAGTGTCGCGGCTCATAGTCTTGCCGTTTTCAACCTTTGAGGCGGACAGGATCTGTATCATGTGGACTTGTCCCGTGCTCAGGCGGTGCGGGAGAAGGTTGCGAAGCTTGCAGTGGAGACAAAGCAAGCAGTTGTGGCCAACGAGTGCGGCGTTGTACATTGTCCTTCAAGGTGGTGCCAAGCAAGATGACCCAATTCTTCATGGAGGCGTGTGAGCTGGCTGAGACTCACAGAGCGCAACCTTGCGCCGTAAGGTGTTTGATGATTTTGCGCACGTGTGGCGACCCGCGGCGGCACGCAGAAGCACCTGCCGGCCAAGAAGGCCGCGAAGGCGAAAGCGTCGGAGCCTTCGTCTGATACCCAAGCAAGAGCGAGACAACAGTTTTGTGTTGTTGCAGCGCGTGCGCAGGTCTGCACGGAGAGCAAGCGCCTCCAGTCGCGCAGGACACCCAACAAAAAGGGGCAAGAAAAAGTCCGGACAGACCAGAAGCCACTGAACCAAAGCCCCTCGGCCCCCAGCCGGCGAGCTTGTCAAGCCAGCGTGGGGGGCGGGCGCTGAAAAGCAACCTCAAAGATGTTTGGCATGGATGGTGCCTTCCCAATCACACTTGAACGAGCTGCAGCTGCCTGGACGTCGCAAGGGATCAGTCCAAGCTGCGCGCTTGCCGTGAGTTCTTGCTGTGTGAGAAGTGCACCATGTGCTTTATGTCAAGGTCAAAAAGGTTGGCGGTGTTGCAGCATTGCAACATTGAATGGCTTGCGCTATTGCTCCTCTAAGCTCTTCAAGCATGCCTATGTTCGCCTTTGCATCAGGCCAAGAGCCTAGTCAGGGCGCACCCTTGTGACGTGGTGCTCAGAAGGTGGTTCCCGGCAACAGAAGCTGAGAAAAAAGTAGCTCTTTAGCGCAGCAACGCCAAGGTGTTCATCGCGCGCGCGAGTGAAAGGTGGTAGTGCTTGCTGTGTCATAGAGATTGGGGACATGTGCGTTGCGCCAACACAACAACTTCGTGGACGCAAATGCGTTGCGTGGCGAGGAAGCCATTTAGCCACATGCCCCGCGCAGAGATGCCCAGCCTTGCCGGGGGAGGCGAGCAGACGCCTTGTATGCAAGCACCTTATACTCGGGTCAGGAGATAACCTCTGGTACCACCTGCGCAACCTTGTTCTGCGGAGGCGCGCAAGGGCATTGCTTACGCACCAGCGCGCGGGCCAGGCAAATGAAGCGAGCTTACGCCAAATTTAAATGAAAGGGCAGACGGTTGGAAAAAAGGGGAGGGAGCGGCGGGAAGGTCAAAAAAGAAGGGGGGGGGAAATAAAAGGGGGGAGGGTAAAAAATGGTGGAGGGGGAAGAAAAGGGAGGGGTTGATAAAAAGGTTCGAAGGGTCGAAACAAAGGTTCCTCGCCCTCACGTTACCTCTCGCGATCCTTGCGATAAAACGCGGCGCAGCCCGAGGACCAAAGCGGTGCTTTGTCCCCAAAGCAGCGGTGCGGCGTTCTGGAGGCCCTCGCGCGGCGCGGCTGGTTCCACGCGGAGCTGGCCACTTGGACAGGTCCCGGGTCCGTGCAAAGCGGGCTGCCCGCTTTGCTCCAAGCTGCAAAGCGGGCTGACTGCTTTGCTTCAAGCTGGATGGTTTCTTGGGTGACGTTTTCAAGGGAAACTAATTTTACACCTGTTTGAGGCTTTTTTGGCTTGCCCTGCAAAGGTCGTATTTTGGGTGGAACCCATGCTTGCCTCCAAGTGCAGACACTCACTAATTGTCGCTCGAGAGAGGGCAAACGGCTGATTGGGGTGGCAGGCAGGCAAGCAAGCAAGAAAGCAAGAAAGCAAGCAAGCAAACAAGCAAGCAAGCCAGCCAGCAAGCAACCAACCAAGCAAGCAAGCAAGGAAGCAAGCAAGCAAGGAAGCAAGCAAGCAAGCAAACAGGCAAGCATGCCTCCAAACGGAGACTTTCTAGGAACATTTCGGCGAGCCTAGCCCTTTCCCGAATGGCTCATATATTGTCTTGCAAGTTGCTGGTGAGGTCCGCGTTTGTATCCGCTTGGAACCTGCTGCGAAGGTCCTTGATTTCTCCCAGAATTGGTAAGCCTGTTAAAAGGGGCTTTCTCCAAGGCATTCATGGTACCAGCCATTGGCGGCCTTGATTCTCTTTGCGTTCGTTTTGTTTTTCTTCCAGTGTTGTTGTTTTCCTTTCTGATTTCCCTTTTGACCCCCTTTTTTTTGAGGCAACCGACTTTTTGGACTGGGTTGCCCAGTTGCCCGAAACCAGGGGACAACCGAAGACGAGGTGGACCGCCTGGGCTTCGGCCTCGCCCCGCACGGCTCCGCCGCCTCTGCGGCGCTGCTGCGCAGCGCGGCGCCGCTGCGCGCCCCGCAGCTCGCCCAGGCAGCGCTGCAGGCGCTGAGAGGCGGAGATGGGCGAAGTCCTGGTTCGGTTTGGCGCAAAGGAAACACCGGGCCCCTTGTCTCAGCATTCCCCTATACTGTAATTGGTGGTTTGGAGGCTTCCTCCTGATCGTTTTGGTCTTGGTCTGTCTCGGTGATTTCCCTTTCGTGTTTCGTGTCGTCGAGGACGGCGCCTGGCGGTGGCGGTGGCTGCGCCGCTGGTGCGCTCCGCGCTGCTCGCCGGCAGCCTCGAGGGGCTGCGGCACCTGCGGCTCCGTGGGGCGCTGAAGTTGGAGCTGGGTGACCCGCGGCAGCAGAGGCGGGGGGACGTGGGACGTGGAAGCGGAAGCGGAGGTTTGAAAAGGCCACAAAAGCAGGTTGTCCCATGATTTGGTCTGTGCAGCTGGTTGCAACATGATTGCAAGATGGACGATGGTTTCAGGGTTTCTTTCCCCATTCTGAGGCACTCCACACACATTCAAAGACGACCCTCCCCAAACCTCCGGAATCCTTTTCCCAGCCCTTTAGTTGAATTCTCCGCCCATTCCAGCCATGTCCACCCATTCCAACCGCCACTCTGCTAAGTTGGTTGAGTTTCTGTGGGGACTCGCATTGCAACCATCCCCCACCTTTGGTTGAACCAACCGCCGCCCGCTCCAGGCGCAACAGCCGCGCCTGGGCGGCCCTCTGCGACTGCGCGTGGCGCCTCGACGCGCAGCCGGACGCCGCTTCCCTCGGCGTCAGCGGGTTGGGCCTGGACCCGGCCACGCGGGAGCTGCTGCGCAGCTGGCCCGGCCAGGCGCAGCCGCTGTGCGGCCACTCCGAGAAGCCGGGGGGCCCAACACAGGAAGCACGGCCCAAAAAGGGGGGAAGGGAAGTATACGAAAAAGAAAAACGAGCAGAGAAGGCGAGGTTCTTGTTTTGCTAGTGTTTGTGTGCGTGCGGTGTTTGTTTCAGTCTTTTCGGTTTGGGCGAAGCTGAATCCAGTTGATATTTGCAAGTGGAAAATGTATTGGAAGAAGAGCCGGGAACAAAACCAAGGTTGAGAGATAGGACAACAAATAACGGCTGCTGATTAGTGCCCTGCCCCACCCCGCCCAGGTCGTCCAAGTCCAAACAAAAGCAGTTCTTGGAGGTTTCTCCTACCTCCCTGATGTGGGTCCTCTTGGGTCCTCTCCTGTCCTTTCCCTGTGTCCACTAGGAGTGAACTTGTGTTTTGCGTTTCCCAGTGCTTGAGAGGGACATTATTCATCAGAGCGCTTTTTGTTGTTTGGGGGACTGGCCTTGAAGTAGGGTGCCCTTGTCATGTCAAACCTTGTGTAGTACCAAATTTGCTGTTTCTTGGTCGCTGCTTGTTTGGAGGTCTTTTGCTGGCATCCTTGGCAATATGAAGACAAACAGTCTTGGACGACGTATTCGCAATTGTGTTTCTCGCGGAAGGTTGGCACTAGTCGGAGTGTCGGAGTGGGTTTTTGAGAGGCAACCGAAGACAAGGTGTGGCCGAACTTTGCAACCTTTGAAATGGACGTCTCGGGGACTTCGAGGGGATGGGTCTCATCAGGGACAGCGTGAGTCAACATGACCAGCCCCACCAGCATGGATGCGCACCAAGCTAGTCCGAAATGATGCTGGCGATGCTGGAGATTCTGCCTTGCTATATCCAAAAAGCCCAAGAAACCTAAACAACCTCTAAAAAGGGGGTGTATGGACGTACAATCTGGGCAGTTCAGGGTCCATGCTAGTACACGCGGTAGGTACATGCATAAAGGCAGGACATGGCATGACATGACAATGTACCTTACATACTATGATGATGTGTGTATATATATATATACATATTATGTATCATTTGTGTGTTTCACTTTGTCACCCGTAAGCGACTAAGAAAGTCGCACACCAGCAGAAGGCGTCCTTTCCGGTTTTCCAAGCCGCCGAGTTTGGAGACGTCCGTGGCCGCCGCCTTCGCTCGCCTGGGCTGCCAGACGCTTCTGGGCGAGCGCTGCGGTCATCTGCGGCTGCCGCTGCTGCTGCCGGATCTGAAGATCACGGTGCTGTGCCTGGAGGCCGAGGCCATGGTGCAGGAGACCAAGTGGTTGACCTTCGGCGACGTTCGATTTCGCGCGTTTGGCCAGCTTCCAGTTTCAAGGGCTCAGCGATGTTCCAAAAAAGGAAGTGGGGGTTGATCAAAGGTTTGGGGAAAACCACTAGTTGACCCATCATTTGGTGGCGTTTGGCCAGCTTCCGGTTTTGGGCGGTTTCAGACTGCAAAGCTTTTTCTGAGGACAACGGCCATTCTGTTGGCCTTGATTCGTCCCTTTTTGATGGTGCAGCCATGCCGGCTCTTCTTTTACTGCCCCATTGGCTCTAACCACTAAACAGATGATGTGTCAACCACTAAATGGGTCCCCACAAGTTTCGGGCGAACTGAAGATTGATCAACCCCCACGTTTTGGTTTCCGAGGCTTTGATCCCCGGTCAGGATCTGCAGAGCGAGGCTCGCTGGCTGCGGCCTTTGACGCAGCTGCAGGAGGGGTGAAGAACTCTGCATCTTTCGAGCATAGGTGTCCTTGTTGTTTGGTTTGGTTGAAAACTAGAGGGGGATTCCTGGTTTACCTGGTGGTTCAATCATCTACCAGGGCCATCTATTTTCCCCAAAAGGACACGTATGGTTTCGAGAGCCAAATCTCGGCTTTCGTTTGGTTTTGTTTCATGTTTGCACATCGGTGGTTTCGCCTGGAGATGTCCCGGATGGACAACATCCTTTCGGGATGGATGAACCCTTTCGAGCGGTTGAAGAAAACAACACCCAGCAACTTATTCAATATCGATTTTTGCTCATCCTATGTTCAAAATGCAAACTACATCTTTGAGTTTCTCCGGCTTCCCCCTTGTTGTTGCTCCTCATTTTTTTTTAAAGGCAAACCATATGTTTTCGAGTTTGCCGGTTTCCCCCCCTTGTGTTTTCTGCACCTCCTCCCTGGTGTGTCCTTTCTCTCTTCCTTTCGCCGGTTCCGCGCAGGTGGAGCAGCTGGAGCACCGGGGGTACAAGGTGCAGATCCTTTGGCACTGGCCGCAAGACCACGCGCGCCGCGGCCGCAGCTCTGAGCCACTGAGCGACTGCGCAAAGCGAAGCGAGCGAAGCGCGGGTGTCTGGGGCGGCGCGGGAAATCCCCCCCCCCCCCAAAAAAAAAAGGCGTTGGCGAAGGTTCACCAAACTGCATTTTTGGAGATGCGCGGCTTTTTCGAAGCCTGGATTGAAATTGAAGGTTGACCAAGCCCATGTAGATCCGCCGTACTCCGAGATGCACAGCTGTTTTGAAGGTTTGGGATACATCACCTTTTGGTCAGGGGCTGGTGTCGATGTGATTCAATGGGAAGCCACCAGTAAGCCGTCGCGTTTTTTTTTGGTGACCGAGACGCAAATCGATTTGGCCTGCAGCTTCTTTGAAGGGTACCCGCCATGTGAGTGGGATAAATTGATTTTTTTGGGACGCCTCTTTTGGTTGCTTGTAACGGGGAGGCAAAAGGCTTCCTCCCTCATTTTGTAAACCCAAAAATGAACCTGCCGTGTTGGGAGAACTCAATACTGGCTCTGATCCCCTAAACCGTCTTAACATACATTATTTTGCTGTCACCTGCTATTATTTGCCCCGCAGTTCTGGGAAAACAAAGGGACCCTAAACATCTTCTACCCAAGACTACTGATGATGCTTGCATTGGCTCACCATTTGTATGTTTCCTTTAACAGGTCTAGTAAGCCAAGCCAAGACACATCATCCCCAGCATCACCAGCATCTTTTCAAAACCAGCTAGGTCCTGTCTGTGACAAAGAAACGCTTTGTCCAAATGATGCTGGTGATGCTGGTGATGTTACCTCAATGTCACTAGGCGGGTCAAACGGAAATTCTGGTTGGTACAAAGTGGCGCCAACCTGATCCGATGGTGGTACACTCGTTCGGCGATCGGGTGACCATCCACAAATCTTTCGGAAAGAAACATCCATGGATTTGTCAAAAGGACACCCTTTACGTGTCTCCGGAGTTCGAATTTGGGCGTATATGTTGTTTTTTGGACCCGCAAAATGGTGCTTGTCCTTTTGGTGTTCCTTTCAAGCCACAGCCATATTTCAGAGGAGCCACACGCCCATTATATATACATATTATTATTATTCTTGTTATTATTATTATTATTATTACTATTATTATTATTATTGTTATTGTTATTATCATTAGTGTTATTATTTGCATTATTATCATTATTACAATTATCATCATTAATATTATTATTATCATTGTTATTATTATGATATACATCATTATGATGATTAGTATGATGATTATCATTATGGTTATTATTATTGTTATTATTTTTTATTATTATTGTTATTATCATTATTGTTATTATTTGCATTATTATCATTATTACAATTATCATCATGATTATTATTATTATTATTGTTATTATTATGATATACATCATTATGATGATTAGTATGATGATTATCATTATGGTTATTATTATTGTTATTATTTTTTTATTATTATTGTTATTATCATTATTGTTATTATTTGCATTATTATCATTATTACAAATATTATCATGATTATTATTATTGTTATTATTATGATATACATCATTATGATGATTAGTATGATGATTGTCATTATGGTTATTATTAATGTTATTGTTATTGTTATCATTGTTATTTTGTATATGTCACTTGAAAGAATAGACAGATCCAGATCCGCGACAGTTCTGAGGGCCCAGGAGCTGGTGCTGCGGAAGACGTTGGCTTCCGCGCTGCAGGCCGCTGTGCCCCGAAGCCGGCGCCGGGGGGCGCCGTCCTGAGTGCCCTGCGCTGAGCGGTTCGAGGGTGGACTTAAGCGCAACCACGCGGTAGCCTCAGGAAGCAAAACACGCATTTACATGGAAGGCCAGGCAAAAAGAGGGGAGAGCTTGGCCCGACTCAGTCAGCCTTGCGCATCTCAAGAAATGGAGTTTTCTTTTGCTAGCGTGTGAGTCACGAAGCAGAGGGCTTGGAACCTGGACATTGGAGCCCAAAGAAGGCCGACGGGCCAAAGACTGCCCAAAGCGTCAGGGAAAAGCGCGGAGCGAAGGCGCGAAGGCGTTTCGGGGTCAGACCCCGAAGGTTGGGGGCCGGCTCATTTTCGCTGCTTCGAGTTACCGGGGTGTTCTGGGGGATAGGTTGGAGTGTAATTGCCTGGTTTCTATGGGCATCATTGAGGCAATGTTGACCCCATATTAATCAACCCTGTTTATATCAATATGGGGGTCGGGGTGTTCCCCCCCAAGAGTGGTCTGACTTTCCCCCCACATGTCACGAAATGGACACTGGGGTCAACACTTCTCCAACTAGATCCTTCGCCAGATCAACGATCCTTCGCCAAACCTCACTCGAGACCGGCCGGTTTGAAAGCGGGACGCCAGGCCAGGACCAGACCCTCGAAGCGCAGGCGCGATTCGGGGCGAGCTCTCTTCTCCTTTTTGGTAGCTCACTTTTCGGGTTTTTGGGGTTTGAGTTTGAGTTTTTTGTCTTCTTTGTTTCTTGGGGTTAGTTTGGGGTTAGTTTGCTTGTTTGTTTGAGTTTTTTGGTCTTCTCTTCTTTTTTGGGGAGGGAGACGGGGGGTGTACTGCTTTTCAACCATGAACATCCTCTTGGTGCCGTAGCCAAAAACCAGTGGTTGGGGGGTGCTGGCTGGGGTTCAATTTTTGACATCACCTTTGGGCGACCGTTTTGAGGTTAACTTCCTGGGCACAAGAGAAAAGTCCTCCAAACATGATGTTCTCATTTGGGTTCGGTGAGGGGAACCCACCAGCTAGTTCCTTTAGCGGTCCACTTCTGGTTTGGGTCCTATGCGACTCTTTTGGCCCTTTCGACTTCTTATGAAGTGATTTTGACACCCATATCGAGAGATAACGTTGAGACCTTTTATTCCCAGAGGCAAAGCAGCCATCATGTCGCGCTGCTGCTGACCTTTATCGGTCGCCCTTCATTGGCATTTTTGCCCAGAGACATCATGGAGCGTCCCATGCCCGGGCAGAACTGGCGTTTGCCACCATTCTAGGGGTTGATTCCCCATTCGTTTCAACCATCGTTCTTTTTTGAAAAACCAGCTGCTTCACATGTTTTTTTTTTGTGGTTTCTAGAAAGAAGGATCCCTGGAGAGAATGGGGAAGCTACCCTTAGAACCATTGACTCGTCAACCCACTCGGCAGGGCCCTCGCGCTCGCCCCACGCGCCGTCCGCGCTCGCGCGGCCGGCGCCAGCGGCGCAGCCGGGGCCGCAGCCCGCGGCGGCCTCAGCCTCAGCGCCAACGGCGCCGGCGCCGGCGGCGCTGAGAGCGGCGCCCCCGCCGGGGCAGGGCGGCCTGCGGAAAAGATGGGGCAAGGATCAGATCTTGTGGAGAGTGGGCACGGAGAGAGTTTTGGGCGCTGGGACTGGGAGATTCTCTGGTGTTTCAAACCAAGAGGAAACACATTGTTGGCCCGAGTGGTGACTTTGAGAGGGCCAGGAAGGAGGTCTTGTGGAGAGACGGAGAGAGTTTGGGGGCTGGGGCTGGGAGATTCGCGCTGGAGACATCGATGTTCAAGTTGCGAACTCACCTTTTTAAGGTATGGGGTTGGTTTAGAGGGAAGCGAAAGGGAAAACAGCGCTTTTCTTGCTTCCGGTTTGCATTGGAAGGGAAACCTCCGGAAATGGTGAGATGTCTGAGTTTCACACCAGACATGAGGCAGTTGGTTTGTCTTTCAGCCTTCGACGGCCGTCCTCTCCAGCCAGACAAAGAGCTGGCAGAGCTATGTCACAAGCAGGACGGCAGGGCATTGGCTTAAGCAGGCGGACCATGGGGCCCTCCTAACTGAAGTCTCGTCCGAAACTATTTTAATATATCCTAGGGCGGGGACATTCTGTTCTTTGTGGAGCACCAAAGCTTATTTGTGATTTTCCAAGTGAAAGGGAATGGGCCCAACCCTGCGTGACAGTCAAACCCTGCACCGTTTGCATTGCCAAGCTTCGAAGGTTACACCCAACATGCCGAAGAAGAGGGGCCATTTTGGCAAAGGCGCGTGTTTGTTGGTTTGCCGGTTTCGCATGCGTTTCCTTTGACATCTTTGCCAGTTTTGCCCTGACGATTTACATCCCCGTAGTTTGACCTTGACTTCCAACTCTTATCGAACATGGGGCCAAATTGAGTCATGGCACACGACAAAAGCTTCCCACTTACCAGCAGTCCTGGGAGACCAAAAGGAGGTGACTTAGGATCATGTTTCCACCAGGGGCGTTTGAATCCCCAGATTTTGCCTCCAACTCGCGGAGTCGAGTCCGCGATGCCATGGAGACAAATGAAGCGGTGCTGCTGGCGGTGTGCGCCATGTTCCTTTGCCGGACTGGTACTTGTTGCGACCTTTTGGCATCTTTTGGCGTTCCGCCATTTTCCCTGTCAACCTCCAGACAGTTACCTGCATCAGCTGCAAAAAGATGACACCTCCCAAAAGATGGCCACGACCAGCAAAAGTCCGACTTCGCCTCCAAGGAAGTTTTTACATTGGCCAAGTCTTCCCCAGAATTAGCTCCCCTTTTTGTGTTTCTTGCTTTTTTGGGGGTCCCTTTGTTTTCCACTCACCAGGCAAAGATCTCATTTTTTGCTGGGGTCCAAGTCTCCAGCCTCTGGAGGTTCCTCTGGGGCTCCTGGGCCAACACGTTGCTGCTCTTCCGGGATCGCTTCGAGCGCCTCGGTGGCCTTTGGATCGAGCTTGGGGATAGAAATCGATGGGTTCTGGTTTCGATGGGTTTGATCCCCATTTGCCACGGAAACCCATCTTCCGAAAGGCCGCCTATGAATAGACTGGTCTCTGTGGATGCTTTGTGCCATATAGAAGTTGGAGAAGGTCGTTGGCTGACCGCTCGCCAAATCGTCATTCGGAGGGCGGACTGGCGAGGAAGCTGCGGGGAGTCGGGTTCATTGATCCGCAGGGTCATGAGCAACACACAATGTTGATGGATGTTGGTGTTTAGTGGTTCCCTATCAAAACGGCTTAATGCGCAAATGTCGTTAGCTGCTCATATGGTCAATTACTTTCCAGTGGGGATGTGCGGGGAAGTGGAAGTTGATGTTGGGCCAAATTGTTTTTGTTCCCAACATGTCCTGTCTGATCTGAGGGGACCAGCCACTTGCTTTCATCCACAAAACAACCAGGAGAACGGGACACTTTCCAGTGTTCTTGGCGGTAGCTTGGCATATTTGGACCGCCTATCGGTCCATGCCATTCGGATGAGGCATGTTGCCTTATGGCTGAGGCATGTACCCTTGATTCAGCTTCCCTCCAATTGGCCGTTTTGGAGGGGTTCCGGTTAAGGGGTGGTTTCCTATGTCCCCTCTACAAGAAGGGGTTCGAATCCCCAAACCACCAGTCTCTTGAGGATAGCCTGGCGGATTTCGGATTCCAAGATGACATACTTCGATCGCCTTCCATTTGCATTTGTTTTTTTTTTGTGAAACTTCCCTGTTGGTTTTAAAAGGTATTTTTTCACTGCTGGACATATTCTTTTTTTTTTGCCAGGGGTCGAAAAACCAACTGGAAGTCACCTGGGAGCCTCTTCCGGATAGGCTCTATCTCTTGGACTACGCCTTCGGTCATCTTCTTGCTGGATGCGTTGGACTGCAGGAGCAGTGGAGCGGTGTCGGCGTGGCGACTACGCCTTGGCCCAAAAATTATTGTGTCATGGTTTTTGGTATTGGTGTTGTCATTGGCTCTTCTTCTACCTTCTTCCTCTTCTTCTTTTTCTTCTTGTGTTCTTGTTTTCTTTCGCTTGTGCATTGATGTTGTTTTTCTTGCTCTTGCTGCTCTTGTTACTGTTCTTGTTCTTTAATTGCTCTTGATGTGGTTTTGGTTGTGGTAGTGGCGGGTGCGGGTGGCCGGTGTTGCGGTTGAGGTTGGGGTGGTGGCATTGCAGCAACAGCACCTCACCACCACAGCGGCTGCCGCTGAGCTCGATGTGCTGGATCGAGGTTCAGCTGGGTTTGTTTCCAAATGGGATGTGACCCCCCCTCCTCCACAATTGGCTCTACTTTCCATTGGGTTCTGCTTATCAAAAGGACACTGCCTCTTCAGCAACACCTAAAAAGCGGCAACCAACTCCAAAACGAAAGGGTGTGGACCAGCAAACGAGCGTGGCCCTCATAACAAAAAGCACGACAACAACACACCCCATGACATCATCGTTATAAACTCGCGCATGCTCGCGATCGCGAAACCAGCAGAGATCCAAGAGAACAAAAGATGGGTTCCCCGCAAAAGAGCTCACCAACCAACCAACCAACCAACCAGCCAGCCAGCCAGCCAACCAACCAACCAACCAACCAACCAAGCAACCAACCAACCAACCAACCAAGCAAGCAACCAACCAACCAACCAACCAACCAACCAACCAACCAACCAACCAACCAACCAACCAACCAACCAACCAAAGAAAAAGAAGAAGAAGGAAGAAAGCAAGCAATCAATCAAGCAATCAAACAAAGCAAACTACAAAGCAACAACGGGTCACGTGCGTCCTTCTCCCGACCTTCACTTCGGCTCCTTGACCCAAACAGCCGCCGGGGGTTTTGAGGACGCGGTGCTGTCCCTGCGCCACGTGAGCGGCGGCGCGGGCGTGGGCGTGGTGCTGGCCAGCGGCTGCGCGGGGGTGCTCTTCGCCATAGGCAGCACATGGTCGCGCGGAACGGCGAGTGATGCCGAGTGCGTGGAGGGTGGTAGGCGTAACCAAAGCCAGCGATGTGTTCTCGTTCTTTCCTTTTTGTGGGGGGGCGGGTGAGTAGGTGGGTGGGTGGGTGGGTGTTTCTTTCTTTCTTTCTTTCTTTCTTTCTTTCTTTCTTTCTTTCTTTCTTTCTTTCTTTCTGTCTTTTCTTTTTTTGGGGGGGGAAGGGGTGAGAGGTTGAACATGCTTGAACCTTGAGGAGCTTGGCTTCATGGGGCTCTCCAATGTTGCCCAACCCCGCTGGTTTTTTGAAATCCATCGACAATGGGCAGGAGAAATGCCATGGAATTGACCTCGAGCGCTGCACATGTTCGAAGCGAACAAGCCGGTTTGGCTTGGTTCATAGTTGTGTGGTGAAGAAGTGCTATGGGTGGCTCGTTTTTCTTAAGGTTGGATGGTTGGATATCAAGAAATGGGAAGCGACTCCTTTTCTTTTCCCCTCTCCCGCCCAAAAACAAACAGGGTACGGAGCCTCAGACAAAATTTGCCCACCCGTATGTCTTCATCGAAAGCTCCCCTCTTTCAGGTTCCCGGCCACGTGCAGCCTGGAGTGGAGATACTGTGGATGGACGAAATCCTTTTCGCACCACAGTTCAGAAACCCTAGAATGATATGATCCCCTGTAAATACCAACAAACGTTATGGTTTCAACCATGGTGTCTTGGGTGGTGCGAAATATGGGTGGTTTTCCCTTGGTCTTCCTTCAACACTTAACACCCATCCAAGAAAGGATCCGACTCCCATTTTGGGAAGCCAAATGAATGAAAACAAAAGCCCAACACAAATCAATCACATCCTTTTCCCACTCCGAAGAAGCACGCGACCGAGAATACAACAAGTCACAAAGAAGCAGCACCAAAAAGCAACAAGAAAGGACCCAACACACTCTTAGCAAAGGCAAAACCAATGGCCCAAGGACTCGTTCGGAGCCCACCCCCACCCCCAAGCCGTGCCGCTTCCAAAAGAGGCTCACTGCTGTGCGTGGCTTCCATCGACCTGGCCGGCATGGCGCTGCCCACCTTGGTGACACCTGTCTGATCGGTGCGAGAGATGCCAGGAATGAGTTGGATGGAATGACCCCCAGGAAAACCATCCAACTGCTGGTGTCCTTTTCGGGAATCCCTGGGTTCATTCCAAGTCTCATTCCCTACTGAGCACCAGCAAGAATTTGTCCGAACATGGGATCGCCGTTGGTTGGACAAGAAAGATTCGAGGTGTCAACCACATCAAAAAAAGTGACCCACAAAACCTCACGCCTGGCGGCCCGAAATGGAATATTGAGATCAATCCCCAGGTACTAAACGGACTTAAGGAACACCTCCCTACTCCAAATACCAGCACCTGGGTCCCAACCACTTGTCGGACAGTACATGGGATGGTGGGAAACAGAAGTTGGGGGTGCCCCCCCGAATATTGACCCAGATTTATAACCCCGCCCAATCAATAGGGGGTTGGGGGAAACCCCTCCAACAGTGTTGATTCCCCAAACCCAGGGACACCCCGATTAATAGGGGTTGATTAATGGGTCAGCAATACTCCAAATAGCACCCAGCACCCGGGTCCTGACCACTGGGTTTTGGTGACCGTAGTAAGGTAATTTTGGACCTGATTGTGAAAACATTGGGGGGTAGTGGACTGGTTTGCTTGGAGTATGTGTTGTTTTTGTCTTTTGTTTGAGGACACCCCTGTTGAAGCTGGTAACGAAAACTAAACGGACACCGCAGCGCCATTTTGGTGGTTCCCCCATTGTTTTTAGGAGGGCCTCAAAATGGCGTAACGTTTCCATACAGGTGTGTCTCGAAATGAGGTAATTCGCAACTCCTATAATGGCGTAATGAGTTCCTTTCGCCTTCCGAATATGCAATCACAAAAAAGCAAACAAAGGTGTACCACCAAACACCGAAGGAGACAAAAACACACACCACCAAACAGCCCCAAGACACACACACACAACACAACAAACAGCCCCAAAATTCCACCACAGGTCACCACAAGGGGGGGGGTGGTCCCCGCCCTTTCCCCATGCGCAACCAGGATGCTCTCCGTGGAGATGGCGCTCGGGGTGCCGCTGCTGCTTCTCATCGAGGGCTGGGGCACCGCCGGTCACGTGGCCCTGACCCTCTCAGGCGGGTTTGCGGGAGCGCGGGGTGGGACAGATGTCCGCTGGGAGTCATTTTTCCCGTCCTCTCCTTGTGTCCACCTTTTTTAAGGAGGCAGTTTCAACTGCCAATCCAACGTTTAAGGGCTATGAACAACAGCAAGCCTTTTGGGGTTCAAGTGGCCCTTCTCCCAATCCAAAGTGCCCAAAGCCAATCCAAGCCAGGCGTGATGGCGGTTCTCTTGGCCGCCCTCTTCGACGGTTGGTGCCACTGGTCCCTGCAGTGCGACCGCGCGCGCGCGGAGCGCGCCGAGCGCCTGGAGCGCTTCGAGCGCTCGGAGCTGGAGGCGCTGCCAGGCCAATGCCTCGGGCTGTCGCATCTCGGCGTGATCGGCTCCGAGCGCCGCGATCGGCGCCCGTGTTTTTTTGTTTGTTTGGTTGTTTCCTGAGTTGGACTTGATATTTTTTTTGGGGCACATGGTGACAAACAAACAAGGCTTGGACTTTTTCTTGGCCAATCCACTGTGAGCTGGGGGGGGACCTTGAAAATCGAGGGCCAAGAAAAGATGGGAGACTTGTTTATCCAGATGGTTTCGAAGGCGAACAAGGAACTCCAATAAAGCACGCATCTGTCTTCGCACATGGGGAAACTTGCTATTTCCCTCAAAGTAACCCAGTCAACCAACAACACCAGGGTGCCCCTTTTTCCCCCTAGAAACGTCCCCGGAACTAGTTCTCCTTTTCGTGTTTTTTTTGTGTGCTCTTTTGGGACCCTCTTGGTTTTCAGGCAAAAATACATGCCTCCTTTTTTTCTCCGGTCCTATCTTCCTGCCGAGTTGACCGCCACCCACGCCTTGCCCAAGCGACCGAGGAGCCAATTCAGCAGCCTCAGCTTCTGGTCCTTCCGCGCCTCCTTGGCTGCCAGCGACCGCGCGGAGCGCTCCGCCGCGGAGCGCTCGGCGGATCGGGCGACGGCGACGCTCAGTTTCCTGGCGCACGGCTCCATCCCGTCGCTGATTCCGCAGGCGTGGAGGGGGGGGTTTGGGCGGGGAGAAATTCCTGGTGTGTCACTTTCTGTGTGTGAGTGAGTGTCTGTGTGTAAGTGTGTCTGTGGTTTTTGTGGCTGCGTGAGTATGTGTGTTTTTTGGGTATCATGTCTGGCATTTTCAAGGAAGGCCTTGCCATTTTTGGTGTCCATGGCCTTGCGTGCTCACCGCTTTTCCCCCTTGAGCGTCCAGGTTCGGAGGAGTCAGCGAAATGTGCGAGGCAGGAGTCGCGATTCTTACTTGGTTGCGGGTGTGACCGAACCGTCCAAAAGGAGGGACCTTTTGAAAACAAACGACTATTCTGCTAAACCTACAAAAGGTGGTCGACCTTTTGCACAGGGGGCTTGGAGAAAATCCAGTTGAGTGAGCAAGTTTGGGTGCGTCTCAAAATGGGAATCGGAACCCTCAGAGTTGCTGGGTCCCCCCTTTTTTGTTTCCCAATTTGACACCAACCCCAAGAAAAGGGGCTTTTCCCTTGAGACTTGAAACCACCCCCCCTCCGGACGCGCGCCTCGCCTTCGCCTGAGGTGAGAGGTCTTCGAAAGCCACGGGCCTGGCGTTGGCCGCCTGTGGCGGCGCCTGCTTCGCCCTGTGGCCCTGCGTGGGGTCGCTGGTGGAGGGCCAGGGCTCCGCAGACTGCCGCGTCTGCCTGAGGCAGGGGGCGCATCGGAGCCGGGAGTTCGTTCGTTTTTTTCTCCGCGGGTGCGGGTAGCTTTTCCGGTGGGCGCTTTTCAAAGGGCAAAAGCCGCCGTTGACGCCAAGAGGGGCCTCTTCTTTCGAGAAAAACCGTCACCCCTCAATAAGAACACGGCCAAGTGGACCCAAAGCTGATGGGGTTCACTTTGGCAACATGTTGCGTCCATCGTGGGGGTTTGCCACATGCAACATGTTGGGCGTCTCAAAATAGGAATCGGAACCCCAACATGGCAAACGGGTTGCTTTTGCTTTGCCTTTAACACCCAGCCAACAGGGGTACCATCAAAAAAGGACGAGCCACCCATATTAAAAAAAAGGAGAAAAGAGGGGTTTTGGAGTAGAAGGTAGATGTCCCTTCAGGCACACCCTCCCTGTGTAGTTGCCCAACACGTTTTCGCAAGGGCTTGCCCCCGCTCGAGGCCGGCCGCCTTCTTTCTGCTCTATGCCACGCGGTTCCATTGAGGCATGTTTTGGCTTGTTACATCCGTGTTTTGCTTCTGCACAGTGTTGGGTTTGGCTCAACAAGTTGAAGTCGCCGACTTTTTTGCGCGCACATGCTCGTTTTTCTCCCTTGCAGGTCTGTCCTGCTTCTACAAAGTCAGAAAGATGCGTGCAGCGTCCTAAAGCATCCAAAGGGCTGAGTCGTTTTTTCCTTCAAGACCCAGGGGCGGGTTCGCTGAGGTTCCCTTGCTTCCCTCAAGGCCCCAACTTGGGCACGAAGACTGAGACATCTTTGGTCTGTTCCAAACGCTCCTCTCTTCGCGGCCCTTGTTTTCTTGGCCTCAAAACTATCCAAAAAGGGGGTTCTTGACATACAGGGCTTCTGTTTTCCTTTGATTTCTTTTTACATCAACCTCGAAAGTGATTGGTGTCTGATTGCTCTGTTTTTTATAGTTTCCTTTGGCTTTCCCTCAAACCACACAAGGATAATATGAGTATGTGTCAAAAGAGGGAGTCACCCATAACTGGCAGGCTTTCCTGTTGGCGTCCCTTGAAACCAACCTTAAACAGGGTACCCTTAAAAACGCTCTGCCATATGGCTGTGTGACTGTTTTTGGGAGGTACCCGCATTGAGGTTTGTTTAAGGGGATCTTACTAAGAAAACCCAACATGCTTTTGGATCCCAGCTATTTTAACACATACCTACAATGGGTGTGTCTTTTTCGAGGTACCTCTTCTTTTGTGGTGGCTTTTAAAAGACAACCAGAAGGGAAACCGACGCCATCTTGAGGGTCCCGGAACAAAATACCGAAAAGACATACCCGCATGCTCACTCCCTGAGTTCATGGACTAAACTTTCTGGGAAGACAATCTTAGTGGTAAACAGACAGTTTGCATATGTGTTTGCCAGTTGACGCAGGAAGTGAGAGCATGCTTAGGCACAGTTGTTTAAACATGTTGAAACACCAGGTCTTTCCACTGGTAGCTTTGTTAGCTAAGCCAAGAAGCTGCAGTTTACCGTGGGAATCCCAAAGCCCTGCGAATTGATAGTTTTCTCTGGGCTCGGGAGGCGCCCGTTTGGTTTTCAAGGTTGGGGGGTTATCCAGGTCAAGGGTTGCTTTCCTTTCACCTCACGCAAACCCATGGGGTGGGCAGAAAACCGAAAACCCAAGCAAACGAGAGACGAGAGCAACCCCCAGCAAACATATCCCTTTTTTTTTCATTTTCATTCGGGGGGGGTTTTCCTTTCAACTCTCCTTGGAAATGACCATGGGAGTTTTATGACTGTCACGGCCGGATCCTAGGATTATATATGTAATCCACACCTCTCCCGCTGGCAGCTTTGGCGCAAGACCTGCAGTGCCCAGGCCGCAGGCGCGGTGCTGGCGGCCCTGGCGATTCTGC